>CM017781.1:40298029-40550178 GCA_008121275.1 Drosophila lowei | reverse complement strand
CGATCCACACAGCGCTCACGGCAGCAAAAGCATCATAAGGCATAGAGTTAATTAGTTACGATTTCACCCCCGCTTCAGACGGCCGATCTACCGCGCGACCCCCCAACCGAATACACACACATAATTATATATATACCACGAAACACAACGGTTTTTCATTTCTTACGACGGCTACTAGGAGGTTCGCTGGCTCAACAATTTCGTCATTGTAGAATTGAGCTGCGATCCGCCCCACTACAAACAATATGTATTACTCCTACTTATAATTATTAACTGAGTGTTTTCCCATGTGTTTCTCCTTATGTTCTAATTGAATCGTTAAGTTGGTTTTTATGGCGCCGGCGCATGTGTTTTCTGACGCTAGGCGACACAAGGCGTGAGTGGCAATCTGCCAGTGTCCCGTGATGGCTCAAGTAACTGCAGAGCACTTTAGTTTATATATAGTCTATATATATCTGTTTATATAACTCTGCCGAGCGTTCCTTCGATCGACATGGCCATATCGATTTCAAGATGTTGCAGGTAATGATTTGCTGCCATCGCTTGTTTGTATTTTGCTCGAAGATGTCGTGCGTGAGAGGCCTGCACGTAGCCAAAGGCAATAGGAAATGGCTCTCCGATAGGAGAGGAATTGTAGTGCCCTGCTGTGCATCCCGTCGATGTCCCTGTGTCTGTGGACCCATATTAGGAAAAGGCAAAGAGTGCCTGTCTAGAGAGAGTTTGGAGACAATATAAATGGCCCCTTTGATTGCTACAACATCCGCTTGGAACACACTACAATGATCTGGGATCCTGAAGCGGTGGCTGATGTTGACTCCTCCACCCACGAAGCCGTTTAACATTGAGCCATTAGTGTATACCTATGTGGACCGCATTTGCAGGTCCAGGTTCGCCAATCTCCCAGTACTCCAAACGTGTGCGTAATATATGTAAAGGCGTCGAGTGGTGAACTGTAGGGATATAGTAATCTGCACTCACTGGTAATTGCAAGAGTCTCGTCAAGATTCCGGAATGCCCAAACGCAAATGTTTTCTATAGCTTGCTTTCTCTCATTTTGAGAGCGGAAAGTGTTGCCACCTTCTTTCCCATGAAATCTACCTGAAGAAGGTATCCAGGGCTTCGCCTGGGGTAGCGCGTAGCCCGCCAGTTATGCATAGCCTTGCCATGCGTTGAACTCTTCTGAGTTTGTTGAGACAAGTTTTTTTGTCTAGGGCTGGCCACCATACTACCACTCCATAGAGCGTGATTTGTCGTATAATGGCGGAGTATAGCCACCGAACTATATACGGGGTCATTCTCCATTTTAGTCCGATTGTTTTCCTGGATGTATAGAGGGCCACTGTGGCCTTCTTTACCCTATCCTCTATGCTCAGTTTCATATCGATCTTTCTGTCGAGGATCAGGCCAAGATACTTCGCATTGTTGAGGAAGGCTACCAGGGTGTACTGCTTACAGTTAAGGGACGCTTCGATGAGCGATGTGATCGTGTGTAGGGCCGTTTCGGTGGATCTTCCTTCCGATAGGTATGCTGGAAGTCTGAGATTCCACTGCGCGGAATACTCGCCATGAGATGCAGCCCCACAAGCCATTCCATCGCCTTCAAAAGGAAAGACGATAGACTTATTGTTCTGAAATCTTTGGGGGCAGTTTGCGAAGGCTTGCCTGCCTTAGGAATGAATACGACTTTGGTCTGAAGCCAGGTGTCAGGGATTGCCCGTGGGAGAAGACTTCCTCGTAAATCCTTTTGAGCCAGTTAATGGCTTTTTGTCCAACGTGAATCAGTTGGACTTACAGTTCTCGCAGACTTGCAGGGCTTAAAGCTTTTGATTGCCCAGGAAATGTTCTCGTGGCTTAACAGGTTTAGGATAGCACTTGAGGCAACAGAAGGGGGCACGATGTAGTGTGATGGACCTATTTCAGGCTGAGGTAAGCTCAGTCACGTCCAGGGTCTATCCACAAGAAATTTATAGATGGATGGAATCTGAAGGGAGACGTGGGGGTTGGCCTGTTGTTGGTTGTCGTGGCATTCGCGGAGTACTGTCGTTCGGCCGTTTTTAGGTACGCATAGTTTCCACGATACGTAGTCGTTGCCATCTGTTCCGTGTTCTAGGTTGCGGTAAAGTTGCCCGTTCTCATACGCGTAATCCGGGTATTTTGGGGTTCGTCGTGGAATTGTTGGATTCTTCATTTGAGCCAGGCGGAGGCTGTGTTTACTTTCTCGATGCGTGAGAGGGTTTCCAAAGGTTGTCTCGACAGTGCGTCCGCGACGACGTTCTGGTTACCAGCCTGATAATGCACATCGTATTGACATTGCTGTAGTTCGCTACCCTACCGTACCGGCTCTCGAGGGTATTACGCCACTTTGGTGCGAGGTGATCGGTTATTACATCGAATCGATAGCCTTCGAGGTAGCATCGTAGTTTTCGGATTGCCCAGATGACGGCACTCCATGTCGGTGTCGGAGAAGTTTGGCCTTGTTGAGGCGTCGACTGACGTGTGAGATAACCCGCTCTTTGCCTTTGATTCCTTTGAGTGAGGACTGCGGCCACTCCAAGGTTGCACACGTCCGTCTGCAGTGAGAATTTGACTGTCGGGTCAGGCGAGTACTGGGTTGAAGGTGAGCAGTGTTTTTAGCTCGTCGAAAGCATCTTGTTGTTCTCATGTGAAAGCGCACTTGTCCGTGTTGATTTGTAGGTTCGCCTTGCGTAGTCGCGAGAAAACTCTTTTCACGTTGCGCAGATGTTCCGCGAAGCTCTTCTTGACGACGTCGTCAAGATAAGCAAACGCGAAGGGCTCCATGTCTGCGCCGATGACGGCGTCGAGGATCCGTTGAAACGTGGCTCCCGCGGAGTGTAGGCCGAAAGGCATCACTTTCCATTGGTATAGTCCCCGTCCGGCTACCGTGAACGCCGTGGCCTCCCTGCTATCGTGGGCCATCGGTATCTGCCAATACCCATTTTTCAGGTCTAGGGTCGTGATGAAGTGCGCGTTTTGGAGTCGTTCTACGATGTAGTTGATCCTAGGCAGCGGGTATGCATCCGGAAGAGAACGTTCGTTTAGCTGTCGATAGTCTACGCACAGTCCTTTTTACGGACAAAAACCATTGGGGCGGGATGGTTCGATCAGGTCCTCCGCTATCAATTGGTCCACCTGTTCGTCGAGGATCCGCCACATGGCCGGGTTTTTTGGGTAATACGCTGTTTTATGGGTCGGTTGACCCTCATGACGATGGTATGTTTCGTCAGGTCTGTCGTCCCTCGGAGGCCTGCAAGTGTCGGCAGTTCCTCGTCTTGAAATTCTTGTATCTGTGGCGCGATGTCGTGAGGCCATGGGTCGGAGATTCGTTCCGAATTGTCCTCGGGTGGTTCGTCGATTCCTGGGTCGAAAGTTTGGTCGTGGCTCTCGGGGAGGATGGTTGTGTCGAACGCGCTTGTTGGCTCGATCTGGCGAGGGCATTCGCTTATGTGGGTGACGACCATGAGTAGGGCGCTCGTGTGGGTCCGGGGGCATGCTTGCGTAGTGTCGTACTCAGCGTGATGTACGAACGTGCGTATCTCGCTGACGATCCTAGTGTTGGACCAACGCCTAGTTTGGAAGATGAAGATTTCCGACATGGCTCCAGGCGTGGTGGTGGGCCGCATACCGGTGCCGTACAAGGGGTTACCTGAGAGGTGTTCCATGATGTCGGTGACGATCGATGTCGTGTCGGCTCCAGGTGCATCGGGGTTCCGATTGGCGTCTAGTGTGGTGGTTGTCACCCTTTCCGGTTCCTGGCTGAGAGGACGTGGGTGTAGTGGGCTGGTCTCGGTCATAGGGGTTTTACTCGTGTCGAGGGCGGTGTCGTTGCAGTCGTCGGCCAGGGTGGCGGTCGGGGGTGTTCCCTTCGACGTTTGGCTGCTGCGTGCTGGTTGTTTATTGTTTATTGTTTAGAGTTTATAGTTCAACTATGATCAGTTAAACTGTGTGAAAAGAAGAATGTACAAATCATCAATCATAAAATTATCTGCTACTGGCAAGTTCGCTAACACAATTCAAGACAGAAGAAAGTTAACTTAAATTATTCATTAATGATAAGGCAAATGAGGACCGAGGATTCGCCTAGGAGAAGTTTATGGAGAAAGAGAATTCCATGACAAGTCCTACAGCCTTCAAGAGAGTGCCAGTTAATAAAACGCAGGCGACTCTTATAAGAAGGAAGATGACGAGAAGGGTCCCAATTAAGACTACGCAGGGCAAAGATAAGGAATTGTTTTTGAACGGACTCAAGCATATCTTAATATTTTTGGTAATGGGGAGACCAGATACAGGAACCATATTCCAAGATAGGCCGCACAAGAGAAACGTAGAGTAGTTTAGTGGTATAGGGGTCGGAAAATTCCTTAGACCATCTTTTGATAAAGCCAAGGACTCCTATGGCTTTATTCGAAATAGCGGATATATGAGACTTAAAACATAAGTAAGGTACAAAGATAATGCCCAAGTCATTAACTTTGTACAGGCGTTCCAAGGAAATGTTATTAATTTAAAAGTCAAATAGGTAAGGTTTGTTGCGATGCAAGGTCATCACGTTACATTTGGAAATGTTAAGAGGAAGCGCGTTAATTATACACCCATTGATGAGAGCGTCGAGATCCGATTGAAGGAATAACGGGGACACAGGATCGCTATAGGAAAAACATAGCTTGACATCATCAGCATACATTAGGACTCGGGAATGAGCTAAAACTTGGGGAAGATCATTGATAAAGAGGTTATATAATAAGGGCCCAAGATGGCTACCTTGAGGCACACTCGAAGAGACAAAAACTGGCTTCGAAAGAGAAGATTGGAAGCAGACACGCTGAGAACGATTGCAAAGGTACGCATTAGTCCAGAGAAGAAGTTTAGTCGAAAATCCTAGTAGAGATAGGCAGATGGTTCATGTCTACCCCGTACGAGAGGGCGCGCTCTTCCAGCAGTTCGACAAAGAACAGCGGGTCGTCCTATCCGTCGAACTGGATTCCCCACTTCCCAATCCGTTCCACCATCTGCGCGGCGTGACTGTAGTGATGGCCATCCGTGGGGTCATTTCCTCCTGCTGTCGGCAAGATCCTTCTTATAGGCGAAGGCCTTGGCTCCAGAGACGGAGCCTTGGGAGATCCGCGGCGGCTATCGATATTGGCGCGGCGCTGGTTTTGCCCTCCGTGATTACAGGGACTTGTAGGCTGAGTTTGGGGTCTACTTTCCGCTTCTCCGCTTGTCCTGCGGCGGCGGGCTGTGGCGACTTGGCTCGTTCTGACGGTCTAGCGTATTGTCGCTGGAGTTCCGCCAATCTAATCCAGGCGTCGTGCTCGAGGGGCCCTTCGACTAGTTCGGCGAAATTCCTCCACAAATCTTCCTAGTTTCCTTCGCGGAAGAATTCGGATTCGGATTCTCCGCGAAGGCTTCCAGCTCATCTCGGCGGCGTTTGTGTATCCAGCCGGTACTCACCCCTAGGTTGATGATTAATTCTCCGGGGTAGTACTCACCAGGCTCACCATTCGTCTACGTTCCTTTGAATCCCTGCTCGGGCGCCACTTGTGATGGACATATTTCAGGCTGAGGTAAGCTCAGTCACGTCCAGGGTCTATCCACAAGAAATTTGAAGATGGATGGAACCTGAAGGGAGACGTCGGGGTTGGCCTGTTGCAGAGAGGATGGAGTGAATCTTGGGCGAGTATCGCTTGTGGTGTGCATGTAGAGAGACGTAGAGTGGGGTAGTGTCAGTGCCTCGGCCCTTAGTAATGACTCACGCAGTTAATATTATTTTTACTACTTGGTTAGACTTTTATTTATGAATATTTTAGCACTTTCTTGGTTTCTTAGCATGCTCTAGGGAGCCCGAGTTACTACGCGGGTAACGTCTAGACTCGGGGCCGGATTTCTACCTCTGTCCTCTTGTCTTTGCCGTCGTCTATTTATACGTCCGCCGCCCTTGCGTCGGTGGGATCGAGCGTGCGCTTCCGTGTAGGGCTCGCATTTCGCCGATTCGGCGGTCGTGGGTTGGCCTGATTTTAATAATGGTAATAACATTAAGAAGTACATGTAAAGGTGAAACGGGATATATTCTTGATTATGATAATATTAAAACTCGTTAGTTGGAGGTTGTGTTGGGGTCGGTGTTGTAACGAACCCTTGTAGGTTCGTTACAGAAGTAAGGTCTGTATTCATCGCAGAAAGGGAAGTGGGAAGGAGAATATTCAGCGATTCTTTGCTGGACGTTGTCCAAGACTGGTCGGCGTTCTTCAGGTAGCCAAGGGTGGGTGTTTTCTTCGAGAGAACTCTGCGCAGGCGCGAAGCTTTTGCTGCAGAGCTTACGCCATGAGGCGCGCTGGGTTTCCTAAGTTCTTTATTGTAAATTGACAGACTGGCCATGTATTCGGCCCAGTTCTGCTCAACATTCACAGCATTTGCTTAGTTGAAGAGTCTATGGGAGGCTTTCCGGAGCTCCCCAGTTTTGGAGTCCACCATTCAGGTTTCTTCCGGCCTCTGGTCTTATTAGAGGGGCAGGATTTATCGAGCGCCTCATTGCAGGCGTCGGTATCCTCCCTGGAAATCTCCTCCTTACGTAGAGACTCAGAGAGAATACGGCACAGGTGATCTGAATACCGCGTCCAGTTTGTTCGCCTGAGGTTCCGGAATTAAACTGGTTTCGGTAGTGAAAAGAAAGTACAGTCTCCCTGTACCTGTGGTCCGAGAAGGAGTGTTCTTTCAGGACCCTCCAGGATACAATGGTCCCCCGTATCTCATGAGAGGCAAGTGTGAGGTGCAGGAATATCTGGGTTATCTAGTAGGTGGTGAAATCAAACCCTATCGTAGAAAGATAAACGCATTGGTTAATATGCCGCCACCACAGTCGGTTACACAATTAAGACAGTTTATAGGTTTATAGGCCAAAGCTATCAGAGCGGATCAACCCTTTATCAACTTATTTCCAAACATAAGTCTTTTTAAGTGGAAAGCTCAACACGACCAGGTACGTCAGTTGGTCATAAAATTTTATCCAATGATATGGTATTGATCATATTCGATCTTTAGCATTCTATTGAACTCCACATAGATGCAAGTGCAAGTGGCTATGGCGCAATATTGATGCACAGAGTAAACAATAAACCAAGAGCGGTTGAGTATTATAGAAAATGTACAACAGGATATGAATCAAAATACAGTTCGTATGAGCTAGAAACTGTGTATTATGCGGTAAAGCACTTTCGTCACTACCTTCATGGCCGTGAGCTTACAATTCTTGCAATCGTTCACGTTAAGTATAGAGTATCGGAAGGGCGAGAGAATGCAACATATGAATTTCTTGGGTAGAAACGTCCAAATGACAAAACTTGACTCAGTTATGTGAGAGTGAAATAGATTGGATGAAATACTTTTAAGAACACGTCTTTATTCTACTCATCCGCCATTTAGAATGATCGAGCGTCGATCTACATACTTTTCATGTGGCCGTATCTTCGGTATTTTCTTGGAGTGGCCGTACATTTATGGATTATTGATCTAAGCTAGGGATGCCGTATTGGCTGATATAGGTTGTAATGGGGCTGCCGAACTGACTGATAGGGGTTATCCTACCACAACTCGGCCATCCTGACTGCTGGATCACCTGATCCACTTAAAGATAAGGGAATTCGATTGTGGCTTACAATTCTTATACTTAGTATATATTACATTTTTTCCTTATATATATACTAGCTTTTATTTCTGTTACCTATTTTATGTTTTTGATACCCCAAACACCTTGATACGGGTTACGGGATACTTGAAAACCTTCTACATCTTTTAACAGAAACCTGTCATTTTCTAAAACTTTTTCGATTACATAAGGGCTTTTGTTTTTGGAGATTCATTTTTTAGATGCTCCCACTGTGCAATCAAAATTTTTAACCATCACATAGTCTCCTTCCTTGTACTCCTTAGGTTTCTTTAAGCCCTTGTCATATTGCTTTTTGTTGCACGCTTGAGCTATCTCTATATTTTTCGCCGCTTTATCTCTTAATTCTATTAGATCTTTGCCTTCTTGTACTTCATTTAACTCTTCTAGTTATACCCGATACTCAAAATGAGTATTGGGGTATATTAGATTTGTGATGAAAATGGATGTACGTAACGTCCAGAAGGAAAAGTTTCCGACCCTATAAAGTATATATATTCTTGATCAGCAATAGCCGAGTCGATTGAGCCATGTCTGTCTGTCCGTCCCTATCAGCGCCTAGTGCTCAAAGACTATAAGAGACAGAGCAACCAAATTTTTTATCCAGATTCCTATGATATCGGACCTTGACGAGTTTGTTTCAAAATTTCGCCCCACCCCCTTCCGCCCCCGCAAAGTGCGAAAATCTGTGGCATCCACAGATCTCAGAGACTATTAGACCTGACTGTAGAGCTCTCGCTGTTACAAAACTATTTGTAATTTTTCACTGCAGAACTCACTGTTACAAGTATATTTCATTTTGCTCACTGAAGAGAGCTCACTGCTACAAGTGTGTTTCAAAATTTCGCCCCACCCCCTTCCGCAGCCATAAACAACGAAAATCTGTGGCAAACTCAATTTGGAAGATAGGAGAAAATTAACAACGCACAATCATAGAGAATGGCCATATCTACCAGATTGCCAAATCTTGCCGAATCCGAAGAAGATCGGATTATTATTATAGCCAAAAGTAACAAATCAATTTGCAGTGGCTACGCAGCGCCCGGCGACACGTTCTGACTGATTTTCTGTCTCTCTCGCACGCACTCTTTGTCGTTTAATGTAGCCATACTGACTATGTATCGGGTATAAATGTAGAGTTGCGGTCGCAGCAGCAACTCACAGCGTTCCCCCTCGTTGTAATTGGAAACTATTTCGACGTTAAAAAGCTACAGGAGGTATTCAAACGGTTTAAGAAATCGGAAATACAACTAAATTCAAGGTTTGGTTAGGTTAGGTAGGTTAGGCTAGGTAGGTTAGGTTCTGCCCGCTCCTTTCTTGCAAAGTCAAGGCTCTGGAGGCTTAAGATGGCATTTAGCGCATCATTTGGGGTGGTGCGAAGAACTCCACTGATGCATAGGTCGGTTCGCTGAACTTTTCCCAGCTGTTTGGTGATCGTCCTTTTTGATAGAGCCGGACACCACACTGTAACTCCGTAGAATAGTATTGATCTAACTATTGCTAGATATATATATTGGAGTATACTTGGGTTCATGCCCCATCTTAAGGCAATAACTTTTTTACAAGTATAGAGCGCTGTCGTTTCATTCTTTACTCTATCTTTGACATATAGGTTCCAATTAAGCTTTTTGTCAATTACCAACCCTAAGTAACTAGTACTGTCGCTAAGGGAGAGCCTGCATCCATTTAATATTGGTGGGTTGAGGGGAGGGACCTTGTATTTGTTTGTGAATAACACGAGCTTCGTTTTTGAGGGATTTACTCCCAGGCCGTGCGATTCTGTCCATTCCGACAGTTGCGCTAGCTTTGCGGTCATTAAGTAGCAGAGTGGCTTAGGGTATTTCGCCGAGATGATAATTGCAACGTCGTCCGCGTAAACCACGGCTGCCATCAATCATCACTGTTTGTTCTTGCTACTTTGCATATTTTGTAATATCTCTCCATTAGCGCTCTCCCCGCTAAAGCTTGCGCTCTGGCTAGCTTTGGCGCTCTTGCGTTTGATCTGAGTGCAGCTCCGACCACAAAGACACAATAAACATTTAACACATTTATGTATATAATTACTTCGTGGTGCGTCTGCACCACGGTCTTAATAATCGAATTACCTATATCGTTCAGGAAATTTATTATTCGCGATCAAGCTGTTTGCGCACACATCGGTGCCAAACACATAAAATACAAACACAAGCATTAAACAAAACAGTGATATTCGAAATTGTACATTACCGCATTATTGCTTGCAGTTCGGGCTCTAGAAAGGCTATAGCCCTACATATATGAATCTACATATATATATATATATATACATATATAGGCGAAATCGGTCTCATAGCTGAGTTGCACTCACTTACCCCGTCAAGAAGCGGTTCTTTTTGCGCGTGTGTCAGTGCAAGCGTAGTGCAAAGCCCTTAGAAGCTGAGGCAAAAGCAGAACCCAAATCGGAACCGTTTGTTTTTCGACGCTGGGTTTTTCGGCTGGCCCGCGCATACTGGGTGTTATATCGTACCCTTGCAAGCTCTAGTCATGCCTCTGTCGTTTCTGTGTATCCTGACCTTGTGATCTTCAAACTCATTTCACCGGAGAAGCTTCTTTCAACATTACATCTCGGAAGTCAAGGCTGCCGCATCTGGTATTGGCTCGCTTCAGTGGAAGCTACGCAGAATACGCCAGATTTCTTCTCGATTTTTACGACTGTGGTTGACAATGAGCAGGAGCTTATTAATTTGGAGGAATTCCAGTATCTACATGCTAGCTTAGATGGGCTATCACTAGAAACCTTACGTTCCCTCGAAATGTCCGATGCGAACGATGGAAAAGCGTTTGAATTGCTTAGTAATCGTTTCGATATCAATTACCTTCATTTTCAGAACACGTAAAGGCGATATTTGGACTACAAGGTGTTGAGATGGGATTTGCCAGGAGTCTTCGACAGCTCAGCGACAAGGCCAATGCTCATCTGCGTGCGATTCGAACGTTGGCTTCATCAAAGGAGATTTTAGATGGAGCTCTGATTCACATCGTAGCGCAGATGCTAGATGACAAGACCCAGGAGAAATGCGAAGAAGACTTGCCGAGCAATAAGCTGTCCAGGTAGAATTCCATGGCGTCACTTCTGGAATGGCGATACAGGATGATGGAGAATCGGGAAAATGAGTCGGTAACCGAAAAACCAAGCCATCTGGTGGGAAAAAGCATGCATAATCCTAGCCAAAATGTCCTCATTGCCTCTAACAACATTAATAACACAGCATGTAAGTCTTGTGATGGAAAGGACCATACCTTAACCAAATGCAACATGTTTTTATACCCGATACTCAAAATGAGTATAGGGGTATACTAGATTTGTGGTGAAAATGGATGTGTGTAACGTCCAGAAGGAAGCGTTTCCGACCCCATAAAGTATATATATTCTTGATCAGCATCAATAGCCGAGTCGACTGAGCCATGTCTGTCTGTCCGTCTGTCCGTCCGTCCGTCTGTCTAGTGCTCAGAGACTATAAGAGCTAGAGCAACGACATTTTGTATCCAGACTTCTGTGATATGTCACTATTACAAGTGTATTTCAAAACTTCGCCCCGCCCCCTTCCGACCCCACAAAGGACGAAAATGTGGCATCAACATTTCAAAGATACGAGAAAACCAAAAACGCAGAATCGTAGAGAATGGCTATATCTTCTAGACTGCAGAATCTGAACCAGATCGTATCATTATTATAGCCAGAATGAAGAAAAAAATTTCATTTTCTCTCGCTCTGTCTCTCTCTAACACCCACGTTTCATGGTCGGCTTTGCCTATAGCAAAATATGAGCGCCTAAATCTCAGAGACTATAAGAGCTAGAGTAACCAAATTTGGTATCCACACTCCTGTGATATCAAACCTGCACAAGTGTATTTCAAAATGTCGCCCTACCCCCTTCCGCCCCCCACAAAAGACGAAAATCTGTGGCATCTACAATATTAAAGATACGAGACAACTAAAACCGCATAATCATAGAAAATGACCATATCTACCGATTGCCGAGTCTGGATCAGATCGGATCATTTTTATAGCCAAAAGGAACAAATCAATTTGCAGTGCCTACGCAGCGCCCGACGACACGCTCTGACTGATTTTCCGTCTCTCTCGCACACACTCACTGTCGTTCAATGTTAGCGCCGTCTGCCGGAGGAAAGCCATACTGACTATGTATCGGGTATAAATGTAGAGTTGCGGTCGCTGCAGCAACTCACATCGTTCCCCTTCGTTAAATTTGGCCCCTACGTTGCGCTATAAGAAAGCAAAGAAAATGCACCTCTGCCTCAATTGTTTATGCAAGGGCACGGCTTGCAACAGTGCAAGTCTGGAAATTGCAAGTAGTGTCATATGAGGCATCATATGTTGCTCCAAATGACTTAAAGTCCGGTTGCATCCTCAGTTATTTCGGCAGACGCGAGCCTCCCAAAATATCAAACATCTGCATTGATTTCATGCTCAGCCTCGCCACCTCACCCTTCACCTATTCCTATTCCTAGTATCTCGAACGATTACGTGTTGCTAGCTACAGCCATCGGTTGATGACACGCGCTGGAATGCTCGTCCCATGTCGGGAAATACTTGATTTCGCATCGCAGCTCAATTTCGTATCGTCTCGTCTGGCTGGTTATCTGCAACTAAATCATCGGCACTCGCCCGTTTCGATATCTGGCATTGGAGAATCGTCGCTCAGCTCGTATAAGGTTGTGGAAGTCTTCATGCAGTGTTAGTATGGCAGCTATAGCTCTTCATTCACGGCGGTCGTTACAAAGGTCATCACAGACTATCAGCCGCGGGTCATCATCACCTCGGGTTGGGATGTACCGAAGAATATGAGGTTGGCTAATCCTTTGTTTCATAGATCACAGCGAATCGATATGCTGATAGGTCTATTCTTTGACTTGATCTGTGTTGGGCAGATCCATTTGGCTGATACGTTGCCGTCGCTCCACAACACCAAACTTGGTTGGACCGTCTCTCGAGGTCTGGCTCGCACCACCAACAATCGCTGGTTCTGCAAAGACTACATCTGAGCGCAGCACACTGCTTCGTTTTAGGTTTTTCACGCTTTGTGGAGATATCTGCAAGTTGTATCGCTGCGTACGGATGGCTCACCCGGATGAATATCTGCAATGCATCCTTTGGCACGAAAAGCCTTCTGATGAAATCAAGGTTTACAAGCTGGAGACCGTTACGTATGGAACAAGGCCCGCTGCTTTTTTGGCAATTCATGCCAGCCACCAACTAGCGTACGACGAGGCGTCGTCATTTCCTATAGGAGCCAAAATCGTGAAATAGCACTTGTACTTCGACGATCTCATATCTGGTGGTGACACAATTGACGAGGTAAATGCGATCCGTCGTCAAGTAAAAGAGCTACTGCATAGAGGACACTTTCCCATATGCAAATGGTGCTCCAATGAGCCTAGAGTGCTTGAGGAGGAGCCTGAGGAGCCTGAGGAGGACAGGGAAAAATTGCTCAAGGGGCTGGTATGGGATCCTAACTCAGATAACCTACTGTTCAATTTTTCGCAAATCATACCAGAAGGCCTACCCACCAAACGTACTGTCCTGTCGTTTATAGATAGATTCTATGATCCACTCGGGTTGATAGCATCTACTCTGGCCAAAGCCAAAATATTCTTGCCGAGCTTATGGAAGGAAGATTTCGGATGGGATGATACACAGCCTGAACCTTTGTCGGCAGTGTGGTCTGACCTGACTTTTCAAATTTCCTCGTTTTGTCATGCTGCCGAACTCATCCCTCCAGTTGCACGCATTTTGTGTTGTCAGCATGGCCGCATGTGGAGCTTGCGTTTACATAAAATGGAATGTCCAAGGCCATACAGCATCTCGTTTGCTCTGCTCAAAGTCTAAGGTAAGCCCTAACCATACCCAAATTGGAATTGGCCGTGGCGTTGCTGTTGGCTGGGCTCGTCGCAAACGTAAAACAAAGTCTTTCATCTCCCTGTGATTTCCACTGTTGGTCGGATTCAACTATTGTGTTGTCTTGAATAAGTGAAGCCCCATCAAACTTGTGAGGGAGCGTACGCTCCACCCACATTTTTTTCGCCCACCATTCACTCTCGTTTTCTTTCCCACTGGAGGGACCCTAAGTTTGAGAGACGACGAAACGCCGAGAACCGTAAGCGATAAGGCAAGCCAACAGCAACGACGCGCCAGCGGCGGAAAAGAGAGGCGAAAGCCACCGGCGCAGCAGCAAAAGCAGAGAGAGCGTAAGAACAAGAGCGCCAGACCTCTGCCGCAGCAACGACAACGGCGCTAGCCACCCACGCTGACGCTGGATCGGCAGAGCCAGCAGAATGCCGGCTTGGAGCTAGGGACAAAGCAGAGAGCGAAAGCTTGAAAGAAAAAAGTCGATTGGAGAGTGCCGTACGAGCCAGACGTGCGCGCGGATAAAGTTCGAGTGGCTTGCGAAAATTTAAAGCACGTGGCGTACGAGATCCACACCAACGCGAAAATTTCGATTAGTGGTACGAGAAAAGATCCTGCACCGACGCCGCGCCTACGGAGGAGAAGAAGCTTTCGACAACTATAAGCGTGGGAATTCAGGGGTAAGCGAGTCTCAAGTCGTGTATACGGGCTGCTGAGCGGTGTTATAGGCAGGGAAATAAAAGAATAAAGAAAAAAGGGATATAATGAAAACATAGCCCACTCCATCCTTACGCCTCCTGCCCGAGTCCACCTTTTGCCCCATCCACGTGGTGATCCGTATTCGATACAGATGCCCAGATCTCGCATGATTCCCTCCAGTAGTTCGTAGCCCAACAGGATCCCGAGGCCGCTGTCCGGCGATTGCCTAAGGGCTCCCGGTGACGTCTGTTGGTGTCCCGCATGATCCCAGTAGTTCCCCAGGGTCCCGAAGGTGCTGTCCGGTGATTGCTTAGGCACTCTCGGCGATACTTGTCGTTATCTCCGCATAGCAAGGACCTTCGTAGTAATTCTTAGTCCGATAGGATCCCGAGAGCGCTATCCGGCGATTGCCTAAGCCCTCTCGGTATCCCTGCGTAGCAAAGACCTCCGTAGCAATTCATGGTCCGATAGGGTCCCGAATGTGCTATCCAGCGATTGCCTACGTACTCTCGGTGATACCTGCCGGTTTCCAATGTGGCAGCGACCCCCGAAGTAACCTATAGTCTGATAGGACCCCGAAAGTGAGGTCTGACGATTACCTCGGTGCCCTCGGCGATACTTGCCGGTATCCTCGTCTGATTTTCACCCTTTAACGTGGCTGGCAGGCCAGTGGATCCGCGAGAGAGCCGTCCGGCGATCGCCTAAGCGTTCTCGGTGAAACTGGCTGACACGCCCCGTACGGTTGTCCTTCACCTCGGTCGCTCCCGTCTGCGGGATTGCCTCCCCGTCCTCATCGTCGGCCCAGAACTCGGAGTCCCGGCAAATTATAAATATTGCTGGAATTTCGACCCTGGAGTAGATTGAGATATGTACCCTAACCAGGATCGCTTCCTTACAAACTTTAACATTTTTGTCTCGAACAAAATTGCGCAAATCCAGGAGTTAACCAAAGAAATGGAATGGCATCACGTTTCAACAGAGTTTAACCCAGCAAATGTCTTATCAAAAGGATGTTCGTCAAAACAGTTTTTAGATTTGGAATTGTGGCTAAATGGACCGTCATACCTTTTATCGGACTCGTCGGAAAGTTGCTTTCGCTGCGTCCGATACTCGGTGGTGATGGACTGCTTCGCGTAGGCGGAAGGCTTCCAAATTCTAATATAGATTACGATGCAAAGCACCCAATATTGCTGCCGAAGTGTCATCTGATCTTTCATGAAAGGTTCTTGAATGCTGGTCCTTACTTGCCTTACTTGCCTTACTTGCATCGCTTCGTCAAAAATATTGGCCTGTTGGAGGGCGAAAATTGGTGGCAAACGTCATAAGCAAATGCGTTCGGTGCTTTCGGACAAAGCCAAGGTTCGCTGAGCACGTGATGGGATACTTGCCAAAGGATCGCGTCCAACCGAACCCCGCAACCAACCGAATCGACTTTTGCGGTCCGTTTTATCACAAGGCTAAAGTTCGAAATAGGCCACTGTGCTAATGCTACATTAAAATATTTGTTTGTTTTTCAACCAGGGCCACGTATTTGGAGGTCGTCAAGGATCTAAGCACAGCCTCATTCATCCCGTCATTGAGGCTCTTCATCAGCGTAAGCGGGAAGCCGCGGACCTTATGGACGGACATCGCAACCAATTTCGTGGGCGCAAGAAATGAGCTGCTGGAGAACAAGGAACTGTTCAACAGTGAGACAGCCTTCTCTGTAATCGCTTCGTCTTGATTCAGCGATGGAATCGACTGGAAATTTATCCCTCCTCGTTCTCCTCATTTTGGCGGGCTATGGGAAGCGGCTGTCAAGTCTAAAAAATACCATTTTTATCGAGTCGTCGGAGCAACAGTGCTAGCTCTTGAAGACCACTTTATCTAATTTCTGAAGACTCAGACAGTCTAGAAGTGCTTACGCCAGCTCACTTTCTAAAGGGCTCAAGCTTTACTACGTTTCCAGAGCCCGACATGACACATCTCAAGGCTAACCATCTAGGTCGTTGGCAGCAGGTGTCCCAGATGCAACAAAACTTCTGGCGAAAATGGAGCATGGAGTATCTGTCCTTGCTGCAAGAACGGAGCAAGTGGAAGGAAACTATTATAAACATAAGGATTGGAAGCGTTGTCCTCTTAAAGAGAAAAGCTTGCCACCTCTAAAATGGCTGCTCGGCCGTGTCGAAGAGGCCATACCAGGCAATAATGGAATCATCAGAGTCGCAATAGCTTGAATAGCGACGGGTCTACTGAAGCTAGCCGCCCTGCTCGTCGACGCTGGTTCGGTTGAAAGCTATTCTCTTTCAACGGGGGGGAGGATGTTCGGAGCAGAACGGCGCAGAATTATCCTAAATTAAATGCCATCGAGCATCACTGTTGGCGCTCTTGCGTTTAATCTGAGCTTTTGGCTACTGTTGCAGCCGGGCCGCGCTAATGGAGTTTGTGCAGCTCCGACCACAAACACACAATAAACATTTAACACATTTAAATAACTATTTCGTGCGTCTTTATTTAAAATCCAGGTGATATAATTAATATCTTCTTCTAAACAGGCTGAAGGATATCTTTGCCTTAAGCCAAGCTCGCGGGATTGTGCCCAAAGCCAGTATCTTCCTGAAGATATATTTTAGCCAGTCGATGGCCGTTTCCCCGACCTTCCGAAGTTGGGCCGGGATAGCCTGGGCTGGGCCTGGCGATTTGAACGGGCTGAAGCTGTTTACTGTCCAGCTTATTTTCCGTTTTGTAAGGTTGTGATCCATCGAAGTTACCGATCCCTCTCTAGGGAGGTCTGCCGGCTCGATGGTTGTACACCTGGGGAAGTGCGTGTCGAGTAGAATGTGTAGGGACTCCTTACTGGAGTTGGCCCACGTACCATCATTCCTTTTAAGGTATCCTACCGAGGAAGTAGTTTTCGAGAGGATCTTGCGTAGCTTTGGCCACTGACGTTTCCTCTATTTCTTTACTTTTCTTATTTCTTTTTTATATGTATTTGTGTATTTATTTCATATATATATTCCTAACGCGACAGTATTCTCCTTTATGCTAATGTCCTAGTCACATGGAGTTCACATAATTGTGTGCTTTTAAACAGAATGATTTTCTTATTCTAACATTTTTATTATGACTAATATTTTTATTATTAATACTTATACTAATACTAATTTTATGTTTTCTTATTGTATGTATTTATCTTTTTTATTCTATTTTTGTTATTATTATTTTAAAATTTTTGTTTAGAGTTTATTAAGTGTATTTATAATTTCTCCCTAAATGGCGTTGCTCTGTTAATATTTATTGTTTATTTATTTAATGTTAAAAGGTAACTCGTTCCATAACCGAATAGCATTTATTAAAAATTGTTTTTCTGGTTATGGTTACCAGATTCAACAATAATTTATCTTATACAAATTATTATATTACACCGAAACACAACGCGTATACTGTTATTAGGTATTTCTATTGGTTATGTTAAGTTAACAATGCCTCAGAAGCGTTAGCTTGCTGAGTGATATCAAACGTTGGAGTTATGATAGTTATTGAACTCTGTAGCGGTAACTGACCGAATATTATGAATGAGATTTAATTGATCAAGGCGAGCGATACGCTGCGCTTTATTTGGATTCAAACTTAAGACTAATCATTAATGAAATTAAAAGCTATGATTGCAGCCGGCTTCGCGGACAGTGCTGCCGCGGCGCTGCCGTCACTGCAGAACCGTCGCCGCCGTTCCAAGAACTTCACGTCGCTGGCAGCTGTTCGGCACCCGTGGGAACTGCTGACTTTCGCCTTGTGGGTGGTGTTGAATTACTGCAGCTGCATCTGCCGGACCTGTGACTCTGGTCGTGGACCTCGCTGATATGCTAGGTCAGCACACGTCCAGTGTCCGTGGTTAACTACTCCCCCTCTCAAGATCGACCGCCCTGGGTCGCGTCATAGTTCTGGACTATTTCGAAGATTTGTAGAGCGATGCGACGTCTTCTTGCGAAGTAGTATGCTCCCGAGCTCAAGGCGAATACCACTATCACTAGGCCGAGTGATATCGTTGAGGTGGTATTGATGGCAACGCTGCCCCTGACTTCATTGATAAAGTTCAGATTCTCTGCGCTCAGCCGGTGGATGTAGGGCAGGCTAAGCGTTGTGTCGTGGCCGCTAATGTTTAGGCGAGCGGCCGCCGCTACGGCAGGGGGCTCGATTCGAATGCTGTTTCGGTTTAGGAATCGAGCGTTGTCGACGGTGGCATATGAACGGAACGTGAGGAGGTTTGTTCCATGGACCCTTATTGCAGCGCAGTCGTCGTAGCTGATGGTGGCGCTACGATCGTTTATGATGATGATGCCGTCGTCAACCACAGTGACAGGGTCGAGGTGGCTTGGTTGCGTCTGACAGTGAGCGATGTCCCCTGAATGGAGACCTTGCGCACAGGTAACGTTCTCTGACCCCTTGCAGAATGTGGCTGTCGCTGTTTGTGTGCAATTTGTCGCGGCCATGACCTTCCCGTTGCATTCGGCTACCAGGTTTTCTTGTAGCTGGAGTACCAGCCCGTTGTGCGCGACTGGGTAGATGGTGATTTTCCTGCATAGCTTGCTTACAATGGGGAATTGGATTATAAATTTTATGATGTTTTCTTTACGATCTATCTTAATATTAGACACTTTCATTAAGTCTGTAATTGAGGTCCCTGTAACTTGATCGGTGAGAATTGATTCGATATCCGAGTGGTCTATAATCTCTGGATTAATTACGTTAACTTTTTCAAGAGTTAAGGTGAGCATGAGAGCCCCCAATTCGTTTATTAGCATTCTATTCCGCGTAGTGAGGGTAGCGAACAGGTGACCCGTGTCCACCTGTTGGTCTTTTGCGGTCTTCAGAATTTTATTGACTGTGTCCGTGAGTTGATTAATTTGTTCTTGCGTCCTGGTGTTAATGTCGATTTGTCTATTATTTGCAGTGACTAGCTGCGTCTGTATTCGTTCTATATTCCTAAGGTCGTTTGAGTCTGGCGTACCCGCTACAGCCTTAAGAGCTGTCCCCAGGAAGTCAAGGCTTCTTACCCTTCTATGGTGAATGTCGAGGGCAGTTAGCATGTCTTGTATGTGTCCTGTGTCTATCTCCAACAACTTCCTCATGTGAGATTGTGGAAACAAGTCTGTCAACTTCATTGTCTCGTCGGTCATGGATCTGTAGTCGGTGAGGTTAGTCGAGTGTCGTAAGTATCCGTACTGGTCCCAAAGCAGTATGTCGCCGTCCATGATGGGAATATAGTTCGCGTGCGTGTAGTCCGTTACCCGTGCAGTCGTAGTGGTCAAGAGTGAGAGTATTATAAGCCTAAAATGGAAAATGGAAATGGAAAAAGGGATTAAAACTATAAATTACCGACGGAGGTTGTCCTTGTGGACCACCCTCCCCTTGATGAGGACCGTTGTCCCCAAGTCCGCTTCAACCGTTCTTTCATCGCAGAGGGGCGAAAGTTTGTTTCCTAGCCTGCGGTTGGTTTTTTACTAGGACTCCTTCGCCTACTTCGAAGACCCTGTTTTGTCGGTTTTTATTTAGTCTAGCATTCTGCTCAATCTGTGCTTCCTCTATCTTTTTTACAATGCCCTGGATGCATTTCGGCGAAGCGGTGGTTACGACATCCTTGGGCCTTTGCTCGGTTACCGAATGAATGGAACTGTTATATTCGACAGTAGCCTGCAAGATGAGGTCAACCGTGTCTACGATTCCTCTTTGGATTTTCAGGTACCTGGCTATTTCTAACAAGGTGCTGTGGAACCGTTCCACCTGGCCGTTCGATACGCTGTGGAGTGGCGGTGCGTTTACGATGTTTACATCATAATTGTTCAGAAGAAGAGACCTTATGGTCTCGGACTTAAGAGCGGGCTCATTATTGCAATAGACTTGCTTTGCCCTGGGGAAGACGTTCATTAGTATCAGTAGAGGGGGTCGTAAGTCCTCTATTGTCCTGGATGCAATGGGTTGCACCATTGCGAACTTGGATAGTTTGTCTACGCAGGCTAGGAAGAATTTTTTGTCTGTGGAGAAGATGTCAACGTTTAACATCTCTAGAGCCTGTGAGGGAATCGGCGTTTGGCCGAGCTCTTGGTTGCCTATCGTACTTTGCCCTTGCGCAAACCTTACAATTTAGGATCACCTCGTTGACTAGTTTGGACATTTTAGGGAAATAATACTCTGTCATTATTTGCTTGACATTTTCCTGCGCTGCCCTGTGGGCTCGGTTATGCTCTTTGGTGATTATTTCTCTCCTGTCACTTACGTTGAACACGTCAGCCACGAAATTCTTGCAGTGCCAGAATTTTGTGGCTGGGAAGGCCTTTATCACCTCGTGTTGGATCTTGGCCAGTGTTGGCAGGCTGCAGTGAATCGCGTTCACTACGCCTCGGTTGATGACAGACTTGACTGTCTCCACTAAGGTTTCTTTGTCGGTGAAGTTTATCAAGTGGCGAGTTTTTTCGCCGAATAAGATAAAATTCTTTTTTAGCGGATACCGGGCCTCTTCCAACACTATTTGGTTACGGAAGCAATTCAACGGTTTGTCAGTCGTGTCGATTTGTAAGTCAGGGACAACTCACTGTGGATCGTGGCCGCATCTGACTCCGGCTCCTCGTGGTTGTTTTGTAGGGCGTTAACGTTTTGGCGCGATAGAGCATCGGCCACGTGGTTTTCTTTGCCTGGTTTTTAAAAGAGCTTGGCCGCTGTTTCGTCTATACGCGCTTTCCAGCGTTTTATTTTGGCATTTGGGTTGCTCTCGGACACCGAGAACATGAGCGGCTGATGGTCGGTAAATATGTTAATATTTTTCGCACCATAGAGGAAGTGCCGCAGTTTGGCTAAGGCCCAGACGATAGCCAGCAGTTCTCGCTCGTTAGTAGCGTAGTTTGCTTCTCTATCCTTCAATGATCGAGATATCATTGTTATTGGGCGGCCGTTCTGGGACAGAACGGCTCCGATGCCGTAAGCCGAGGCGTCTGTGGTCAGATCGAATGGCTTTTGGTAGTCAGGGTACATGAGGGTAACGTCCTCCGAGGCTAGAATGTTTCTTAACTTTTCAAATGCGTTGCGTTGGGCCTCATTAAACTGTACCTGGATCTTTTTTGACCTGTACTTGCTGACGGATCCGTTTTCTCCTTTCAGAATGTCGGAGATTGGTTTCGCGATTGCTGCGAAATCCTTAATGAAACAACGGTAATAGCTAGCTAGACCCATGAATGATCTGACGCTAAATACAGTTTTGGGCTCAACGTAGTGCTGAATGGCTCTCACCTTTTCAGGGTCCGTTTTTGAGCCGTGTTTAGTCACGATAAAGCCGAGGTACTCGACGCTCTCTTTAAAAAATTGTGACTTTTCGCGGGCCACCCTCATGTTTGCTCTATGAAGGTTCTTTAATACCCAGCCAACGTGTTTGACGTGATCCGCCTCGTTTTCGGAGAAGACGATGACATCGTCAACGTACACGTAGCACGACTTACCGATTTGTTCCGTAGAACATCATCGATCGTGCGCTGAAAAATACCTCCGGCATTTTTTAAGCCGAAGGGGAGTCGACAAAATTCGTACTTCCCCCCGTTAACTGAGAATGCCGTTTTCTCCCGATCAGATTCTGCCAAAGTGATCTGGTGGTATCCTGATTTGAGATCGAGTGGTGAAGTACTTTGCTTTACCTAAGTTTGCCAGTATCATGGTGATGCTCGGCATGGGGTATGTGTCGGAGATGGTTTTTAGATTCAGTTTCCTGAAATCGATTACTAGGCGTTTCTTCCTATTGCCCTTCTCGTCCATCCCTTTTTTGTCCACTACCCATGCCGGATTGTTGTATGGGAATCTGGACTTCCTGATGATGCCATTTCGTAAGAGATCGTTGACCTCTGAAGTTACGAAATCTTCGACACCTTTGGGATATGGATACAGCTTTGAGTAGACCGCATTTTCGTCGGTCGTACGGATTGTAGCCACTACGGCTGTGTTAAAAGGAAGCGACTCGTTAGAGTCTGCGAAAGCCTTTTGGTAGCGGTCAAGCATTTTTAGGAAATCCGCTTTTACCGCAGGTGGTGCTTGTATATCTTCGTTTTTAGTGTGGTTGACGTTAGTACATTTGAGGTACTGCAGCGCCTCCGAAGTTGCACCTATTTTTATCGTGCCTTCATCAAGACATAATACTGCCCCTACTTGTTTTAGTAGGTCAAGTCCTATGATCCCATCGAATGTAGTCATGGAATCTAATAGGAAGAAGAAGGTGTCGTGTCCAAACATGGGTACCTTGCATTTCTGCGTGATGTTGTTTGAGCCATGAATGGAGTGCACGGCGAAAGGGGAACGAACCCCAGGGGTAACGTTCTTTAGCCGTTCGTTTGGTCTGATATAATTTTTGGCCGAACCCGTGTCGATTAGAAAAGACATGTCTATCCCTGCTATTCCGCGCCGAATGAACGGCAGCAGGGACCTTCCCCTAAAAAATTAGCGTTGTCGCTATCTATGTCAGAGTCGTTGCCGTCGTCTATTTCGGCTACCGCTTCCTGTGCTACTTGTGCGTAGCTCGCCTCTTGTTCAGCGACTTCCTTTAGGAGGTTTATCTTTTGCCGCCTTTGGCCAGTTGCACGATCGGAACCGGCGGGGCGTTTGCTACCTTGGCCTTGACCCTGATTTTGAAATTTCTGCCAGTTGGTTGGTTGCCTGTATTTCGAGGACGAGGGGTCTACGTCCATAGGTTCTGGGGCTTTTTCGCCACCGGCCTGAGCTCTATCGGCGTTATAGTTGCCGTTTTGCTTTTTATAATGGGGATTTTTACCCTGGTGGTTCTGGTTGGACTGACTCGTGCCTTGGGATTGCTGATTCTGACGGCCTTGTTGCCGTTGGTCAGAGCGTCCCTTTTCTTCCACACCCCTAGCATAGCTCGTTGCGAAAGCGTATCTTTCGTGGTTTGCTTCCACCTCCTGTGCCAATGCGAGGGCTGTTGGCAAATCGGGGGGGTGAGCGGAGAACAGTACGTCCGTCAAGCTACGCTTCAGCCCAGAGATGAATACACGGAGTGCGTCGCCTCTGAACTTTTCGCACATGCTTTTTGACAAGCTAATGTCGTAGGTCATGTGGGCCTTGTTGGTCAACAAGGTAAGTTTCTTTTCTACCTCATCATAGTACTGCAGAATCGACATTCCGCCTTGCCTCAGCGTTCCCATTTCTTGTTCGATGACATGTATGGGTCTCTTATCGCTGTATGTGAAGTCTAGTCTTGCGATGACGGCCTCGAAGTTCAACGGTGTGTTGAATGATGCCAAGACCGCATCTGCTGGGCCCCTAATCTTACTCCGGATTATGAGTATGGCCTGGTAATGACGGGAGCTTCCGTCATACCTTTTGAAAATTTTGTAAGCGGCATGGGCCGCCTGTCTCCACGCTACGTATGTCTCCTGAGTTCCATGGAACTCAGGGACGCACTTCACTGTGTCGAGAGGCTCATCGCAAAGGACCCCGTCGGTTATTTATACATCCTCATAGACTTTCACCTCGGGTACCGCGAGAGGTGAGTTTTGTATTTTAGAGTTTACTAAATCTAACTATCTGTTGCTGAAACTCCTGTTTGAGGGCGTCCTCCCTCCTAGTGTTCTCTCGCGCCTGCACTGTGAGTGCGCTTTGCACGGCCGAGTCAATTATAGCTCTGAGATGTTCAGCGTCCATATTTGTTTTTTCGGTTTGGCTGCACGCAGCGGTGTGGTCAACTTGGTCAGGTACTTGTAGGTCAATGAACCCCCCGAGCAAACTTGCTAACGTTCTGGCACCAAGTTCGTGTCGTTTCTGTCTTTTGTTTAGTCTATTTCTGTCCATTCGGTTTTGAACAGATTTATTGTAAGACCACGGCATGAATGGTCACCGAAATGAAAATTCTCTAACAAACTCGCTTTAGTTTTATTTTACTTTATTTGAAATTTACTTTTTTATTGCAATTCTCACTTTTCAAATCACTAACATGTTTTCTAGCTTAGATATATCCAGCGCAGCAGTCGTGTTTTTATTTGAGCGTGTAGTTATCCCTCGCCGCGGTCGTTGGTTGGAGGTGCAGGGGACAGTGGAGAGAATGTTTGTCTCTCGCCGCAGTCTTTGTGTGTTTTTTTTTTTTTTTTTATGCAAGATTCTCTTTCTCTCGTCTCCTTTTTTATTGTGTTCTTTGTTGTTTTACACACACACACAAAAAGAAAAATTATTATTTTTTTTTTCTCACTTTCTGTTTGAGTTTTCACAAAAAAAAATTGTACACTTTGTTTGGTTCTTTTTACGTTGGGCGCCAATTATTAAATTACACCAAAACACAACGCGTATACTGTTATTAGGTATTTTTATTGGTTATGTTAAGTTAACAATTTCTCAGAAGCGTTAGCTAGCTGAGTGATATCAAACGTTGCAGTTATGATAGTTATTGAACTCGGTAGCGGTAGCTGACCGAGTATTATGAATGAGAATTAATTGATCAAGGCGAGCGATACGCTGCGCTTTATTTGGATTCAAACTTAAGACTAATCATTAATGAAATTAAAAGCTATGATTGCAGCCGGCTTCGCGGACAGTGCTGCCGCGGCGCTGCCGTCACTGCAGAACCGTCGCCGCCGTTCCAAGAACTTCACGTCGCTGGCAGCTGTTCGGCACCCGTGGGAACTGCTGACTTTCGCCTTGTGGGTGGTGTTGAATTACTGCAGCTGCATCTGCCGGACCTGTGACTCTGGTCGTGGACCTCGCTGATATGCTAGGTCAGCACACGTCCAGTGTCGGTGGTTAACTTATACAACGAGGACACATGGAGGTGATTCCTTCTACTACCGTAGAAAACGATCCCGCCAATCACAATTACTTAGCACACCACGCAGTATTTAAACCAGATAGCACCACCACGCAATGCCGAGTTGTATTCGATGGCTCTGGGGAGGACTGCAATGGATCTTCACTTAATTCACGACTTCACATCGGACCACCTATTCAAAGGGATTTACTTGGAGTATGTCTACGTTTCCGTCAGCATCGCTATGTGTTTTGTACGGACATTGAGAAAATGTTTAGAGGCATCCTGGTTTCAGAAGATCACACGCATTACCAACGGATTGTCTGGCGAAAGGAGGAGACTGCTACACTCGATCATTATCGATTGCTGACCGTGACGTATGGTTTAGCGTCTTCACCGTTCTTGGCTGTTCGAGTTCTCAAGCAGATCGCGCAAGATCATGCCGATTTGTATCCGAAGGCTGCTGCTGTGCTTGTACGAGACGCGTACGTGGATGATATCCCTACTGGTTGCGATAGTATCGACGATCTCATTGCACTCAAAGATGAATTAATTTTGCTATTGAGCCAAGCTCAATTTAAACTTCGAAAATGGAGTTCAAACTGTTGGTCACTACTCAAATCGCTGCCACAGGACATTTGTGAGTATCCACTTGAAGCCCTAGAGGGAAATAGCCCAACTCAATATGTCAAGGTTCTTGGAATACGCTGGGACCCGGCTGTGGACGAGCTTTCCTTCAAGTTGACCATTCCTGACGCCACAGGGGTTCTGACAAAACGGATTTTTCTGTCCGAGCTTGCCAAGATCTACGATCCACTGGGGTTGCTTGCCCCCACAACTGTATTTCTAAAGGTTCTCTTTCAAGATAGTTGGCTGAGCTCGGTCGAATGGAACGAACCACTACCCGCGCAGCTATGCGCACGGTGGCAACAGTTTGTAGCTGAAGTTCATTTACTGGAAAGCTGTCGCATACCTCGCTACCTATCCTCGCCACTTCAAGCAACGGAGCTGCATGGATTCGCCGATGCTTCATCTCATGCATACGCCGCTGTCATCTACAGTCGCGTGAGAGTCAATAATGACTACGCTGTAACACTGATCGCCGCAAAAACCCGGGTGGCACCCATCAAACCTATCTCCATCCCACGGCTCGAGTTGAATGCCGCCCATCTTCTGTCGAAATTGATGTCTCTGGTTAAGCAAACTCTAACTATTCCTATTTCCAGTACTTCGTGTTGGTCAGACTCCGAAATTGTACTACATTGGCTCTCATCACCCCCACGGACTTGGAACACTTATGTTTGTAATCGCACTGCTGAGATTCTAGAAGCTTGCCCACGTAGCTGCTGGCAACACATTCGCACTGAGGACAATCCCGCGGACTGTGCATCACGCGGACTTCTACCAAAGGATCTGGTAGAACATCAACTGCGGTGGAATGGACCACCGTGGCTTTCCCAATCACATCGCACTTGGCCACCTGCTAAGGCCAAGTTCGCACTGTCGACTGAGGACGCTGAGCGGATGGAAGTAAAAGTCAAGCCCCAAGTTAATCTACACATTTCCAATGAAGGAAATGATCTTAACTGTATGATCAACAAAGCTTCCTCCTGGTCACATCTCTTGCGGACACTTAGCTATTGCTTTCGGTTCGTACATCGTCTTCGTTGCAAGGACCGCCTGTCATCATTTTATCGTCATGGGGCTTCAATATGCCCGCTCTAAGGTAATCAAACATGTCCAGATGGAGTTCTTCCAAGTGGAGTACAGACAGCTGAGCACTGGACAAGCCCTTTCTCAAAAATCCAAGTTGATTCACTACACTCCATTTGTTGACGACCAAGGAATTCTGCGCGTAGGAGGACGCATTGGAAATTCGATGACAACCTATGACGCAAAACATCCCATACTTCTTCCAAAGGAATCACCAGTCGCTGTTTTAATAGCTAGACACCAGCACGTCACATCGTTACACGCTGGAGTCGAATTTATGTTTCACACGTTGAGACAGAAGTATTGGATCCTGGGAGCCCGTAACATAGTCCGCAAAATTGTATTCAACTGCAAGATATGCTTCCTCCAGCGCAAAGGAACGAGTATTACACAACTCATGGCTGATCTTCCCGCCTTTCGCGTTCAGCCCACCCGCTGCTTTCTACATTCTGGATTGGATTACGCTGGACCAGTTACCATCAAGACATCAGCAGGTCAGACACCGAAGTTTGGCAAAGCTTGGTTTGCCATCTTTGTTTGTCTGTCCACCAAAGCAATTCATATCGAGCTCGTCAGTGATTTGACGACTCCTGCATTTATCGCCGCTTTCAAACGTTTTTGGTCTCGACGTGGCCCTATATCCGACTTGTACTCGGACAATGGCACAACATTCCATGGAGCCAGAAAGGAACTAACGGAGATGCAACGGATAGCTGTATCTCAAAGTCAAGACGAGGAAATTGCTAATTTTCTGACGAGTCAGGACATCAACTGGCACTTCATTCCGCCATCTGCCCCGCACTTTGGAGGTCTTTGGGAAACAGGCGTACGATCTATCAAACTCCACCTTCGCCGAGTAATTGGTAGCAGTGCGTTGACTTTCGAGGAATATTCAACAATTTTAACTCAGATTGAAGGGTTACTCAACTCTCGCCCACTGTGCGCGCCCAGCGATCACTGCTTGGATCCCCTTACCACCGCTCATTTTCTTACAGGTCAACCTCACATGTCGGTGCCGGAGCCGTCCTTGTTAGACGTCAACATTAACAGACTGCAGCGTTGGAGACAACTGCAAGCCAAGGTTCAAGGATTCTGGAAACGTTGGAATCTGGAATACCTTACTTCCTTGCAACCTCGCACGAAATGGCAGCAGGAGTCCAACGACATAACCGTGGACACTCTTGTGGTACTGAAGGAGCCAAATCAACCGCCTAGCAAGTGGCTGCTTGGGCGAATCACCGAAGTTCATCCTGGCCAAGACGAGAGGGTTCGAGTGGTCACCGTCAAAACCGCCCGAGGAGTTTACAAGAGACCTATTACCAAACTTGCTGTGCTTCCCTTGTTCTGAACAGTCGTTCAGGGGGGGTATGTTGAGAAATGAGCCTCGTAGTTTTTAATTCAATGTTCATGTATATTGCGATTGACCTATTTACACGCTCATGATTGTATTACACCGCTTAAGTAACTATTTTTACGCGCATAGCTGTGTTGTTGTTTTGCTCGTGTCCAAAACATAGCTGTAATGTTCTCACACGCATAGCCAAACCCGCAGCTGCACACGCACACAGCGATGCGTTCCGTTTTTGCATTGAGACCGTCGCGTCGAGTCGTATGGCGTGATCTTCCAATTCTCTTTTGCTCGACTTCTTTTCGCGGAGTTGAGTTAGTAGAAATTTCGAGACGAAACCGCCCGCACGCATACTTTGTACCGCCGCAGAAACGACCCCCCGCTGTTCTTGTAATATACTTGTAATATAACCACCAATATTAAATAACCAATAAAAATAAATAAGCTCAAGATATAAACGATCATACAGTCCACTAATTCATAACCATACCAAATATATCTATTTCTACAAATGGTCTAATATCCTTTTTTATATCAACAATCGAATCTAGACTCAGCGATATACCCCTCATTCTATCTTTAACTTTTCTTATAAAGTTACGAAAACGAACGGTATTTCTCTTAGTTCGGACACAACTGGGTTTTTTAACTAAATCTGTCTCGCTACCAAATATTTTTCTCTTGTTTCTTCATAGTTTCGAAGTCTTATATGATACGGGACTATTGGATATAATTTACCTTGAATATTTTTAGAATTTAAATATTTAGGAATTATATTGACCTTCGAACAGTAAGAAGAAGAATGCTCTTTATTTAATGTTGATGATTTGAGCGGTAACTGCTGTTTTTGTTGCCGCTCAACCGTCGGTTTTCCTGACAGGTTTCACAATTTGGTCTTATTATATTTTCAGCTCCGCAACCTAAGCAAAATATCTTCTTATCAGATTGGCAATCTGCGTGTTTATGGCCAAACCTGCGACAATTCCAGCATTGAATCTCTTCTAAGGCTCTAGTTCTTTTTAGTTCGCAAATTTCTTCCTCTCCTAGATGGTTATCTGAACGTTCTTGGTCATACTCCAATGCATTAATTTGCTTTCGTGTGTTTGCTTTCAGGTTAGCGGTGTTATACTCCTCACTAAAAGCTTCTCGTCTAAGGACTAATTTTCTCAACTGGCTAACCGAATTGATTTCTATATAGAACAACTCCTTTCTCATAAACGGTCTCAGATTTCGTTTTAGAATTGACCTTAGTTGACTCTCGCTAATAGGGTATTGTAAGCGATCTACTAAATGCATAACTCCGTTATGAAATTCATCAAAACTTTCGCTGATTTGCTGCTTGCGATCTCTTATCAATTCTCTCACGTCATCGTCAGATAGCGGTTCAAGAAAATAGGAATTCAGCGACTTACAAAGATCGGACCAGTTTACTCTGTCTACAGTGCGTCTGTATCTGCAGAACCATTCACTTGCTCGGCCACTAAAGAGAATATGAATGTGTTCGCACAACACTTCAAAGTTTCCTCGTAAGCTATCATTTGTCAAAGCTGTAATCATGTATATGAACTTCCCTACCGGCATACCATTGCGTGAGCCATTATACTGCACTTTCCAGCTACTAATCAAATTTGCTACTTTTCCCACATCGCGACTTAGATTGAAACTATCATTTCTCTCCGGTAGATGGTTACTATTTCTATATTCATTGGGTATGAAGGTGGGTACGTCTCTTTCTAGATTAAGTGACGAAGCTCTAGTAGTTCTTCTTCCCCAATCAGGTTCATTGTTATTTCCATTATCATCTGCATTGGTATGGAAATTAGGTATTGCATCCGTTCTTCCTGCCCTGTCTGTTGTTAACTTAGAAATTTGACGAGACAGTTCCGAGACCATGGACTGCATTTGACTAATTTGCGAAGTTATTCGATGATCTACCTGTGATAATATTCTCTGCTCTAAGAAACCTACATCTTGGTTTGGGTTATCCGCAGAAGCAGAATTAGACAATACGTTACTGTTATCCTCGAGATCTACTATCTCATTTGATTGCTGCGACTGTCTCTTTTTCTTCTTTTGACTATTAGTTAACAGAATCCTCTCCAAACTATTTGTTTCCAGGTTCAGATTGTGGTCGGCTACATTTTCGGAAAGAACCTCTAATAAACTGTTTCTTGTAACATTGTTTTGACATGTTGGGCAAAATCGCGACTTATCAAGCCAATTCAAAATGCATGTTCTATGGAAAATATGTTTACATCGTGTTATGAGTTTTAAATCCAATGAAATCATTGGGTGTGAACAGACTCTGCAAACCTGTTCATTATTTGTGGATGTGGTCATATCTAAACTTCGTCTTACGGCCATGGTGCACACACAAATCAATCTTTAAGAATTTTACCGAATAAATGCTCGAAAATTTCAAATTCACTCCAAACATAAACTATACGGATCAAGGGTATTGAGATCTGGAACATACAAAGATTACGGCAATACATATCACACCACGACTTGTTCCCAAAATATACTATTAAAAAAAATATTGTCTTCAACACGAGCTGAAGCTTCAGAAAAAAATATACCAATTGTTCCGGGCAGCAAGATTTAATGACTAGCATTCTAAATCTTAAAGATTTCCACAGACATTAATACAATTTTCTTCCACTTAGCTCCTGGCACGCATATAGACCCGATGCTCCCTCATCGTTTCGGACAGAATGGACTGTGACTTGCACCAACCATTGCAGTTTTCCAGAAAGGAAACAAAAGCAAAAATTCTATATGCTGACAATAACTGAGACACAAAGTTTTGTTGGGCGCCACTTTTTTAATGTGTCCCGGTGTTCTGGTGTGGTAGCTTTTGAGACGCATTCCACAAACTAGACAACTTGCATAGATGTTATGGTTAGCACTGTGTGGGATCTTTCGGCTAGGGCTCGTCGGATGGGGGGGATCTTTCAGTTGTTCCAGCTAAACACATACAAGAGATTCTGGTGCTAACCTGGCCGTTAGGTGTTATACAAATCAAATCAATAGTGCCATATGCATCGCCTCACGGAGTTAGGTCTTATAATCTCCGCGCTTACCCACCCTACCATGTTAACTCTGCTCGCCTATTTCTTGTGTTAACCCTTAAACCCCTATATGTTCCCCCTTCCCAATACCCCTGTATAGTTATTCTACTCCAATTTCATGTTGACCAATCTTCAGTATATTTTCATATTTTAACTCCACTCCAACTAACAACCATCCTCAGCATCACCTCAAATCTTCATAACATCTTATTTATCAAAAGTTACAGCAACTTAATTTTAGGGTTTTTTTTTATATATATAAAAAGGAGAAAATTTTAGAAGAACAAATAAAATTATAAGTAAAGCGGTGTTTTCTTACTTTTAGTGGTAGCTTACGTTTGGTTTTCCATCGCTGCAACAGGCCTGCATGCATTGATGTGTTTATCTAGCTAGATTATAATGTACAAAATTTAAATGTAAAAAAAAATAATAATAATAGCAATAGTAGCTACGGTTGAATTCAGTGGGGGTGTGTGTGTGTGTGTGTGTGTGTGTGTGTGTGTGTGTGTGTGTGTTTTTTTTTTTTTTTTTTTTTATTCTGAATTAACTCCTTAATTTTATTAAATTTTATAAGCCTAGGACTTAACTATAGCTAGACAGGGCGCTGTGTTGAGTTGGAGAAGGAAGGAAGTTCCGGGTCTCTGCGGGACGGCCGCAAAGCAATGCTTCGCAGGGACCATGGTTCCTCCTAGCCACTCTCGTTCCTTCGGCGCTCGCACCTACGCAATTCCTTCATGGCGTCGGCTGCCTGATAAGTGCGAATCGCCCACATTGAAAAATTATGTGCTCAGCGTCTTCAGTGGCGTCGCCGCACCACGAGCAGTTCGGCGAGTCCTCGTGTCCGAACCTCCAAAGGTAATGGCTGAAGCAGCCGTGTCCGCTCAGAAGCTGTGTGGAATAGAAATTGACCGCACCGTGTCGCCTGCCGATCCAATATCGGACATCCGGAATTAGGCGGTGTGTCCACCGTCCGTTGCCAGAGCCGTCCCAGCGGCTTTGCCATGCTCTGAGGCTTTCTTCACGGGCCTGCTTGCGCGCGTCTCTCCTTGCCGCGCCGGCCCGGATGGCTTCGGCCACAGCCCTCTCCTCAAGCACCAGAAGGTCGATAGGTAGGACTCCCGCCAGGACTAGGGCAGCGTCGTCGGATAAAGTCCGAAAGCCGCAGCAGATTCGGAGCGCGCAGAGGCGATGAGTGGCCTTTACGCCCCTAGCGTAACTGGCAACTTTAATGCCATCCGCCCATATGTCTGCAGCGTAGGTCAAGGCTGAGCGGACTACGCTGGTCAGCAGAATCCTCCTCTCCTGCTTCGGGCCACGGGTGTTCAGCAGTATACGGAACAGCGCCCGACTCGTGTTTGCCGCTTTCTCCTGGACGTAGCTTAGGTGTTCTCGGAAACTGAGCCTGGTGTCGATCATCACGCCCAGATACCGAATGGCTCGTTTCGACGATAATCTCTGGTCGCCAACCCTGATGTGAGCGGTCTCCACAGTCGAACGGGTGCTCACCAATACTGCCTCGGTTTTATGAGCGGCTAGCTCTAGTCCCGCAGCACGGAGCCAGTCTGCAATCAGCTGGATTGCGGTGTCGCAGTTTGCTTCGACGACGTCCAGGTGCTTGGCTACCACCGTCAGGGCGACATCATCTGCGTAGCAGGTTAGTTGACATCCGCCTGGAAGTGCTAATCTCATGACTCCATCGTAGGCAATGTTCCATAAGAGAGGTCCCATCACTGATCCCTGGGGAACGCCTGCCGTTATGCCGTGAGACTGCGCGCCGGCCGCCGTATTATACTCCAGCAGTCTCCCCTCGAAGTAGCTCCTTACGATTGCCTGCAGGTATTGGGGTACACCGCGCCGGTTCAGTGAGTCCAAGATGTACTCCCACTTCACCGAATTGAAGGCGTTCCTGATGTCTAGGGTGACAATCAGGCAGTATTCCTTCTTGCCGCCCTTCCATCGAGTTCCCTCCACTGCCTTGGAGGCTATGTCAACTACCCTGCCTATGGCGTCCACCGTTGACTTCCCTCTCCTGAAGCCGTATTGGTTTGGTGATAGTCCCCCAGCATCCTCGATGGCGTTGTCCAATCTTCTGCGAATTATCTGTTCGAGAGTTTTCCCCAGCGAGTCGATTAAACAAATCGGTCGAAACGAGGAGGGATCGTCCGGCGGCTTTCCTGGCTTTGGCAAGAGCACCAGGAGTTGCGACTTCCACTGCGACGGAAATAGTCCTTCCCGCAGGCACTGCGTGAATGCCTTAGCGAACTCGTGCGGGCTGTATGCCATCGCCAGTTTTACCGCACGGTTGGGGATTCCATCAGGGCCTGGAGCCTTCTTCAGCTTTAAGCTTCGGGCCAGGGCGGCGATTTCGTCCTCCGTGACTGGTTCGACCGTATATGGGGACTGGTGTGCGACGGCACTGATGGCGAGGCCGTGAGCCCCGGATGGGAACAATGCCTCAACAATAGTCCGCAGCTGGGCTGGGTCAGACGGCGACCCCGCGTTGCTGCCATGTATACGCTTCATCACCGTCTTATAGGCGCGTCCCCACGGATCCTTATCGGCTGAGTCGCAAAGCTGCAGGAAGCACTCCCTCTTGCTGTCCTTGATAGCGTTCTTTAGAGCTTTTCTAGCTCCGCAGTACTCCGCCTGTAGCCTTGGCCAGCTAGTGTCGCTCCTTCTGCGGGCCCGTTGATATCGCCTTCTAGCTGACAGGCAAGTGCGTCTGGCCTCCTGGATCTCGTCATTCCACCAATAGGTCGGCGACTGCTTACCCTTGAATGTCCTCTTGCGACTCATACTGGCATCGCATGCGAGCAGTAGGGATTCCAGAAGCTGGTTGACCATCTGTTGAGCTGAGCCTCCGACCTCCATATGCCTCAGCGCCTCGAAGAACCTTGGAATCCGCATTGATTCGGGGTTGTAGGCTGCTCTCCGGCTTGTTTGCGGGGCCCTGGTCGGTCTGCATCCTAGAGCTGGAGAAACATCGATGGTTGCGGACATCGATGTTTTCGATGTTTTGAGAGCAAAACATCGATGAAATATCGATGTTTTTAAAATTTTCCCTTGAAATTAACCCATTAAGGGCCGATGGGTGTTTAAGTGCCCATGATATATATAAATTGGCAAGAATGTCATCAAAGCAGGCCTTATTGGGTTAAATTTATGTATATAAAAAGTCCATACATTTTTTAGTTTTCGAAATATTTATTTGTTTTATGATATGTAGGTGTAGGTAACTAAAAAAGAAAAGTATATACAAGTTATGTTACATATTTTCTTTCGAGGGCTTATACATATATCACTTATAACTTCAAAACAAATTTTCAATCGTTATAAAAATCAAAGTCGAGATCAAACCAATGGTTTGGTGGCTAACAAATACAAGTTTTTACAAAAGTTTCGTTAGTCTGATTTTAGAGCCCAGAAGCCGGCAGCCATGTGCTTCCACACCTAAACACATACACGCATTTGATTTGCTTTTAAATGAATGGATTTTTAGCTATATTTAATTGAAAAACACGTAAAAACATTATTTTGCAGATATACAATACATAATTATTCATTTGGTCTATGTATGTGCACATATATGCGAAGAAACTGTTTTTAAAATTCATATGCTTACGCCGGCAGCCATGTGCTTACACACCTAAACACATACACGCATTTGATTTGCTTTTTTTTGCATACTTACTTTTTAAATATTTATCCATGGTTTAATGACACTCTCTTATTTTCAACACCACCTTAAAAGTATATTTTTTATGAATCTGTAAGCACCAAATATATTATTATTAATATTTTATAAAAATGTGGGTGTCTTGCAAAAACATCGATGTTTCAGAAAAAACATCGATGTCTGCAGTGAACACCCAAACATCGATGACATCGATGTTAACATCGATGTTTCTCCAGCTCTACTGCATCCACCTTCTCCGCCTATCGAGAACACCACTGCCTCGTGGTCGCTGGCTGTGTAGTGGTTCCCCAGGCGCCAGGTGGACAGCGGGGAAAGGCTACTAGAGGCGAATGTAAGGTCGATGACTGACCCAGCGCCACCCCTGTTGAAGGTATTCTCGGTCCCCTGGTTCAACAGTACTACGTCCAACGCAGCGAAGGCCTCAAGAAGTGCATGTCCTTTGGATATGGCATCTGAGCTGCTGCTTCTGGAGATGTCGCTGCCCCACTCCTGGGCCCAAGCATTGAAGTCGCCTGCAATCACATTTGGTTTGTGGTGCCTGGCGTCGTCGGCCAATTCGTCCATCGCCGCAGCGAAGCTCTGACGGCTCAGGCTTGGAGGGAGATAGCAACTGTAGATCCATAAGTTCCCCAGTTTTTCCCTGACGAAATGTCGGAACTCAGCGCACACTGAAGGCCGTAGAGGAGGCTTGCCGCAGGCCCATATTGCTGCTTTGCCTGAGGAGCTTTGGACCCAGCAACCCTCCTCGGGGGATCTGTAGGGTTCGCTAATTATGGCAGCGTCCGATCTCATTTCCCGCACCGACTGAGAGAGCAGGTCAGTGGCAGCCTCGCAATGGTTTAGATTTATTTGATAAAATCTAACCATGTCTAACGTGCTGACTTGCCTTCTCTTTGGATGCCATGGGGCACCTCTGGCTACCAGCTACATGCGTGTGGGGCTTGCCCTTTCCAGCGCAGAGAAAGCATTTTGCCTCATTGTGGCAGTCACTTATCTTGTGCCCCTCCGAACCACAGCGGAAGCACCACCCGCTTCTGTCCACAGAGCTTCTGCAATTTGATGCGACGTGGCCGATCTCCAGACACCTGAAACACTTTAACGGAAGGTTTCGCTCCCGTATGCGGCAGACGGACCAAGCAACTTTAACCTTTCCGAAGGAGAGGGCCTTCGTCGCAAGGGTCGCCGGCAGGCAAATAATAGCCCGCTGGGTACCACCAAAGCCTGGGCGCAGACTCTTAATGGCGTCCGCATCGAGAGTGATCCCCATTTGATCGCTGAAGGCATTCCTCACGTCTTCCGTGGTAGCCATCTCGTCCAGGTCGACCATCTCCAGCCTCGTCTGCTGGGTGAGTGCTCGCGCCTCCACCTTGCCTCCTAGGACAGTGCCTATGTCCTGGCGTAGCAGCTGCGTGGTCTCCTGCGTGGCGTCTTTAAGCTCCAGTAGAAGGGCGCCCTTGGCTGTGCGCTTCACCCTGCTCACACTCTCACCGACCTTCTTTAGCTTCTCGCTCTGGTTGCGGGTGACGAGGTTGAGGATCTCCGCATAAGTCATGTCCTCTTTCGGCTCGATGATAATGACATCCGGACGGGGCCTTGGCTTCCGAACGTGCGCTCTACTCTTCACCTTCTCCCATTCCCCTTCTGTAGGTGCAGCTGTTTCGATCTTCCTTGCCGGGTGTTCGTGGGACTGCGACGTGGGGTGGCCACTCATTCTGTTTCTCCGCTTCGGCGAGCTCCTCGTCGGCTTGTCCAGCTTCCTTTTCGGCGCATCGTGTTGAGGGGAGCACTGCGTCTCCTGATCACGCCGCTCCACCCTCTCCTTCCTCTGAGACCTTGCGTCGAAGCTGTGAAGCGCTGACTTTTGCATCCTCACCACGTTCTGCGCCAACTCTTTCATCTCCTTATTGAGATAACGGGCGTCCCTCAGCATCTTCGACAATTCCGTCGACTTTTCTACCAGCGAAGCCAGGATCGCCCGCAGATCTCCGTCAGCTGAAGTGGTTTTGAAAGAGTAACGTATAAAAAAAAAAGGTATAAATAATGGGATCCACAAAAGGGAACATTTAGAAAAGTACCAAGAAGGGATATTGGTCTCCCTATGTTACTCAACTTTGCCGCCTCAATTCAAGTCAAAAGGTAAACGAAGGAGAGCGGTTTTTTTTTTCTGGTTTTTGAGTTGAAACTTGTAAAATAATTACGGCGTCAATTCGAAAATGGAGGATTCTCAATTTAAAGCTGTACTGGGGGCTCAGACTGTGCAGATCTAGCCTCGGTCTCTTGGAAGAAAAACTGTTGGCGAAGACAGACGTGCTATTTTTGTCCAGTCCAAGTATATAGAAAAGAAAAGGAAAAAAAAAACCGGAAAAGATCGTAACAGCTGAATACAGCAAAAGAAAAAAATTTGTGCGTTTATTGGAATAAAATCCTACGGCGAAAAATAAAGTAAAAGTGTGTTAAGTGCCAATTTCAATTGGTATGTATTTCAGGGTCGCTAATATACACCACATACACTCGTGGCGTAGGGTAGTGCCGTTTTTTTATTATAGGAAATTAATTTTTCAGATTGGCGGTTAGTACCAGCTTAAACTTCGGGCAATCTTTTGGGTACCTGTCTGAACCCCAATACGAAAGCTCGCAACAACAATTTCCCCGATATTGGGGCCTCCGCCCGCGACAAAGGGACTTATGCTCCTCGCCCAACTACAGCTCCGTAACAAAGTCCAGCGCTAGGCCGAACAGCACAAAGCGGGAGGCGTAAAGATCTGCTCATCAGTCGCTTTGCGGGCGCGAGCCACTTATGTGTCACGGACCCGAGATATATTGGAGGCCGTCAATTCGGCGGAAGTTATTAAAGCGAAGTAAACGGTCAAGCAAGTTCTACCCGAAATATAGATCTGGGCCTAGACCTATTTTCTGTTCCCCATACGAAGTGCCGAGGAGTGCCCAGATGTAAAGCCGGCGGCAACGTTTGTCGTTTTGTTTTCTTTTTTTTTTTATCCATCAGTGTAACCGCTGATTCCTATTTTTTATTTTATAGTGTCATTAGTGTAATTAGCTTAGTAAATTTCTTTTTTGTTTTGTGTTAAATTCTGGTTGGAAGAAATAGCAAGTGGAATGTGTGACAGGGCGAAAGTGAACAACGGTTAAACCGCAGAGGAGAGCGTGAGTTTTTTTTTTGTAAAATTATTTCTCCAGCTTTCGTTTTAGGAACGTTGCCGCAGTCCATGGAAGCGCTTTCATCGCTGTTTCAACGCGTTTATTAAAACCAATCAAAGGAAGGCCGTAAGTGATCCAAAACATAAAGATAAAATATTGGAATTTGCTTGTTATTAGCAACTATTTATTGCATAACAAAAAAAAAAAAAAAACCTCACGTAGTCAAGAGCTTCGCTTAAGAGAGGCTGTGCGCTCTCCCGTTTGCCCTGCTGGCGACCATAAGCGCTTACGCCGCGCATAAGAAACAGCTCTTAAGAACAAGGCTCGAAAGGGAAGATGCGAGATTGGTCGCTCTGACTTTCGTTTATGCTTTCTACTTGCGTTTTCTTTCGCTGATGCAATTGAATAACTGACCTGCCATAACGATAGCTGCGCACAGTTTTTACATTCCCTTTTGCACATTTATTTATTTATCTATTTGCATAACATAAAAGTTAGAGATATGTACCCTGCCCTTCTTTCAATTTGTAAGTGAAATTTCAATCTAAATTGTATTATTAAGAGTTAATCATTTATTAGTTTACTAGTTGCGATGCATGTTCTATTGCTCAATATGAAATATAGTATTTAACATGAATTGGTGCTAGAGTTCTATATGCGGGGACCATGCTGGGCAAATGAGGATAATGGGATTGGATAGGAGGCTGTAAGAGCCTTCTGTATGGGATCACCGGATGAACCGGGGCGGTGATCATGGTAGGTGGGCATAAGTGGTCACAACAACACCGTGGCACGACTTGTATGTGTGTAGGTGTCCGTGTGCGTGGTTAGGTGTATTTGCTCTTGTACATATTTGTGTCCGATACTTCGCTTGCACGTGAAATTTTAATGAACGTTACTGTATCAGTATTATGATTGTTGGAGTAGAGCTGTGTCCCGTCCGTTCTGGGAAATAAAAACCCCCCCATTTCTTGCCGATGAGACGGAAGCCGGAACAAGCACGTGCCCGGACGGGAGACGAACCATCACCTGCTCAGCCTTCCGTGAAGGTTTTGTAATATCCAAAATGCTACAGTTAGTTTATTATTTGGCGCCCAACGTGGGGCCCGAGTTGTCGCAACTGACAACAAACCGGCAAGGCCCAAATGATTGTGAAAATTGTGGAATGTAGATGTGACCTTACATTCCCAACCAGTATCGGGACAGATGTGTTTTTCTAGTTGTCATTCTGTTTTGTTTGTTTTGGCTTTATCACTTTATGCTGGATCAGCGCAGTGGGTTATTAAACTATTGCCACCGTTGTAAGTGACCAAGCGGGGCTCCTATGATGCAGGCCGGAATAATGAGTACATATAACCCTGTACCATCCCGATGCATCGAGCTTATTACTATTCTTTTTCGTTCTTTCTTTTTCTTTTTTTCGTTTGTCTTTCCTTCCTTCCTGTTCCTTCTGGCCAAGGCTGTAGAAATGCTCCTCGTTTTTTCCGGTCTGGATTATCCGATCAGGAACGGTGGGTGAAAGGCCTCAATTAGCCAGGAAGGAGTTGTGAATAGGACTCATACTCATCGGGCTGGGTATCTGGTATCGTTGGATGGAAACGTGGTATAAAACTATTACCCACCGCGAAAGACCCGGACCGCCTATAGCTACGAGTTGTGGGTTATTATTAATTTCTTTATGCATGTAGTTGAGTAAATGTAGTACATGGGCAACATCATACACATAGACACACATAGATATACCTTATTATTCCCTTTGACTTAAGCATGGTCCTAGCAGATTGTTTTTTTGTTTGATACTGTATCTTTTTTTTTATTAATTTCTTAAATTTTATTTATCTATTTAATTACTTTATTATTATATATATATAGATTTATTATTTAAAATACCTATAGTTATATTTATTATTTATTGTTTTGGTTGTTCACCTAGGGTTAGTAAGCGTTCGTTAGAAAACAGTTAGGCTGAGACGGGGATCGGCAGAATCCGTATGAAACAATGCCCGTATTTGGCAGTTGCGAGAATTTAGCAGACGAAGAATTACAAGAAAGAGTTTGCTTGATCTGCCAGGCTCAGGTGGAATATTTGGCTCAGCTCCTTACCACGTCTTGTGGTCACACTTTCCATAGGGCCTGTTTTGGCGCACGAGTGGGTTCTAAGAAGGTTTGTCCTGTCTGCAAAACGGCTTTTCAGTCATCGACGTTGAATTTATTAGACGAAACTGCTGGGGATACCGTCGGAACCTTATTGGTACCAACAATGCCTGATACGAGGAGTAAAAAGCCCATGTGGGGCTCCACAGGGGAGCTTCGACGTCTGCTTCGGCCAATCAGCCGCAAAATAGGGAAGCTGGTCCGCCAGTGGTGGTAGCTCCGCCGCCTAGTAACGAGCTTCAGCGAATGATAGCCGAAGCCATGGCTGAAGCCTCGTTGACACAAACCGAGATGCTAAGCAATGCGATCGCTAATGGTTTTCAAGGTATTCTCCGCTCTCTCATGGGCCAATTGGCAAATACAGCGGATGTTCCTTCGAGGGATAACGAAGCTGGAGAAGGATCGGCACGACGGCCGACACCTTTGCCCGGGTTTCAGGGTTTCGAAACAGCCAGCAGGAATTCCCCCATGAGTGTGGATATTCGACCAGAGCGTGTTAGTCAAATTTTAGTCAATTGGAAGCTTAGGTTCTCTGGGCGGACTGGAATTTCCGTCGACGATTTCATTTATCGGGTAGAAGCGCTCACGATCCAAACATTGGACGGGAATTTCGAGTTGCTTTCGCGATACGTGAGCAATCTCTTTGAGGGAAGTGCCAGTGACTGGTATTGGCGCTACCATAAGAGTGTTAGGACGGTCGTTTGGGCCGACCTTAAATCTTCACTGTTAGTACGATTCAAGGATGAGAGGACAGACGTCAACATTCGAGCGGCAATAGACCGAAGGAAGCAGAAGGAGAACGAATCATTTGATGAGTTCTACGAAGCGGTTGTCCGATTGGCAGATACCCTGACAACGCCCTTGTCAGAATGTTCTCTGATGGAGTCACTCCGATCCAATTTATTGCCGGAGATACAGCATGAACTTCTATATGAAAAGATCTTTAGCATTGCACAGTTAAGACACTTGGTGAAGACTCGGGAACTGTTCATGCAAACTGTTAGTAAAGATCCGGTGGCTAGACCACGTCCAGCACCAAGACGGTTGGTTCACGCGGTAGAAAGTCCAGGGCAAGAGGAGTCAGACGAAAGTGATGGGGAGATAGCAGCGTTCAACTTAGTCTGTTGGAACTGCCGTAGTAATGGTCATCGCTACCAGGATTGCGTAGCAGAGCGAGTAGTTTTTTGCTATGGGTGTGGCCAGCCTGACACTTACAAGCCGTCGTGCCAAAAATGCCAAGCAACAAAAAACACCCAAGGGCGTGCACCCTTGAAAAGTGCACGCAGACCATCAGCGTCCAAAGCGACGAACACCGAGTAGCTCCGATAGAAGCTGCTACGCAATTCCCAATTCCAATAGTAAACAATAATTTAACCATAGTTAATAAGAAAATAACACAGGAAGAAAAAGAGGATAGGGAGTCTAAACGGAAGGCACGAGCTAAAGTACGTCGGGAAGAATTTGTCAGAAATCTAAGGTTAGAGAAAAAAGCTCTGGTATCAGAATGTCAATAATATCAGAAGATCTCAGGCCATATGCAGAGGTCACATTATTAGACAGGAAGCTTGTTGGATTAATGGATACAGGGGCATCTATTAGTTGCATTGGTGGAGATTTGGCCAGCGAGCTGCTTGACAGCCAATTTCAATTTAAGCCCATGGCATCCACAGTTCGGACAGCGGGTGGGCAGTCTCAGAGAGTGGTTGGAAAGCTTAAAGCGGAAGTGGGATATAAAAGGTGTTACCAGGTCTGTTACCCTATACATCGTTCCAACCCTAACGCAGCCTCTGTATCTGGGCATTAACTTTTGGACCGAATTTGGCCTATTGCCAGCCGATTTGTATCCACAAGGAAGTGCTAGTGACACGGTGGACCATTGCGATGAGGTGTGGAAGCCAGAAAACCAACGTCCTTTATCGGAGGTGCAACGAGAACAACTGAATAGAACCATTCAGTGTCTTCCGTCTTTCGCGGATAATGGTTTAGGAAAAACCACGTTGTTGTCCCATGTAATAGATGTAGGTGAGGCAAAGCCCACAAAACAACGACACTATGCAGTGTCCCCAGCTATCGAGAAATTAATGTATGAGGAGTTGGATCGCATGTTAGCGCTAGGGGTCATCGAAGAATCCAACAGTGCGTGGTCTTGTCCGGTAGTACTCGTCCGGAAGCCGGAGAAGGTTCGTCTTTGTATAGACAGCCGCAAGGTGAACGAGGTGACTCGGAAGGACGCGTATCCCATGCCGCTCATAGATGGGATCTTAAGCCGGTTACCAAAGGCAGAATACATAACTAGCCTCGACCTGAAAGATGCCTACTGGCAAATACCGCTAGAAGAAGGTTCTAGGGATAAAACAGCATTCACAGTGCCTGGACGGCCGCTTTACCAGTTTAAAGTTATGCCTTTTGGGCTTACCAATGCGCCGTCTACTATGTCCAAACTTATGGACCGCATTATTCCAGCCAATCTTCGAAACGAAGTGTTTATATACTTGGATGACCTGCTTATAGTGTCAGACACCTTTGAAAGGCATCTGAGTGTGTTAAAAGTATTAGCAGAGAAGCTGTCTGCAGCGGGGCTTACAATTAATATCCAGAAGAGTAAGTTCTGTGTGCCTGAGGTCCGCTATCTGGGGCATGTAGTGGGTCACGGTATTATAGGCATGGACTTGGACAAAATAGAGGCCATTAAGGAATATCCTGCTCGAAGTCGGTGAAACAGTTGCGTAGATTCTTGGGTATGACGGGATGGTACCACAAATTTATAAAGAATTTTGCGGCTATTGCGGCGCCTCTGACGGACGCCCTGAAGCAGAAACGCCAGTTCATTTGGTCCGAAGAAGCAGAAGCTGCATTCACAGCTCTGAAGAACTCAATGTGTGAAGCGCCCGTCTTACACACACCGAATTTTGAAAAGCCTTTCTTTATCCACTGCGACGCTAGTCACTCAGGAGTAGGAGGGGTACTGATGCAGATAAACGAAGAGGGCGATGAAGTACCAATTGCGTTTATGTCACGAAAATTGAATAAGTGCCAACGTGCTTACTCGGTGACGGAAAGGAATGCTTAGCTGCCATTCTGAGCATCAAGAAATTTCGCGCTTATGTAGAGGGACATCAATTTACGGTGATAACCGACCATGCCTCCTTGAAGTGGCTGATGTCCCAATCAGATCTGAGTAGCAGACTGGCCAGATGGGCTTTGAAGCTTCAGGGGTATTCCTTTAATATTAGCCACCGAAAAGGGTCTCGAAACATCGTTCCAGACGCCTTGTCTCGGGTCTTTTCCCCAGATTTGTCAGAGATCGAACCAGAAGAAAGGATCGATTTGGAGTCGGAGCACTTTAGTTCGACGGATTACGTTTCCCTTAAGGCTAAAGTAGCGAGTAATCAGGCTCAGATGCCAGATGTAAAGGTGGTAGGCAAGCATATATATCGTCGCACCGAGCACGCAACAGGCGAAAGGGTAGCGGATGAACTCTGTTGGAAAATTTGGATTCCCAAGGGACTTATAGATTCGGTCCTGAAAATGGCCCACGAGCACGCCCTATCTGCACACGGAGGCATAAATAAAACGCTCGAAAAGGTTCGGCGCTACTATTATTGGCCGACGTTGTTAAAAGATGTCAAAGAGTTCATAAACCGGTGTGAAATTTGTAAGTGTACTAAGCATCCAAATAGACCTTTAAGACCGCCACTAGCAAAAACGGGGGAAACAGAACGGTTCTTTCAGAAGCTCTACGTAGATTTTCTGGGACCGTATCCTAGAAGTCGTAGTGGGAATGTCGGGATATTTGTGGTGTTAGATCATTTTTCCAAATTTCCGTTTATTAAACCCGTAAGAAAATTTACCGCCGACGCCATCGTACCATACATTGAGGAACAATTATTTCACTGCTTTGGAGTGCCGGAAAAGCTAGTCTCGGACAACGGCGTCCAATTTAAGTCCCATGCATTCAACTCCTTGCTTCAGAAGTATGGCATAGAGCACGCTTACACCGCCGTTTACGCTCCGCAGGCTAACGCGTCCGAGCGAGTTAACAGATCTATCTTGGCAGCAGTCAAAGCCTACATAAATACTGACCAAGGTAACTGGGATGAGCAGCTCAGCAGTGTAGCCTGTGCGTTAAGATCGGCTGTGCACAGTGCCGTAAAGGCGAGTCCATACCAGTTGGCGTTTGGGCAACAGATGATCACGAATGGTGCCACGTATCAGTTGTTGAGGCAGCTGGAGATGTTAGAAGATCGTTGGGTGCATTTTTCTAGGGACGACTCATTTGACCTGATGCGTGGCACGGCAAAGGAGGCAATGAGGGCTCAGCACGAACGAAACGAAAAGACGTATAACCTTCGAAGTAAGGAGGTATCATTCAGAGTGGGACAGGAGGTTTACCGTCGAAATTTCCACAAAGTAATTTCGTGAAAGGATTTAATGCCAAGTTGGCTCCCGTTTTGTGAAGTCCCGGGTACGGCGACAGTTGGGTCAAGCCTATTACGAGCTAGAGGATCTGCAAGGACGTCTGATCGGCAAATTCCATGCCAAAGATATCAAACAGTAGCACCATGGATAAAAATCGCTCTAAGTGGGAATCACCCGTTTGGTCCTTCGTCCCCAAAGTGTGATTTTGGTAGGGGGGATTTGAAGTGGTTTGAAAGAGTAACGTATAAAAAAAGGTATAAATAATGGGATCCACAAAAGGGAACATTTAGAAAAGTACCAAGAAGGGATATTGGTCTCCCCTATGTTACTCAACTTTTGCCTCAATTCAAGTCAAAAGGTAAACGAAGGAGAGCGGTTTTTTTTCTGGTTTTTGAGTTGAAACTTGTAAAATAATTACGGCGTCAATTCGAAAATGGAGGATTCTCAATTTAAAGCTGTACTGGGGGGCTCAGACTGTGCAGATCTAGCCTCGGTCTCTTGGAAGAAAAACTGTTGGCGAAGACAGACGTGCTATTTTTGTCCAGTCCAAGTATATAGAAAAAGAAAAGGAAAAAAAAACCGGAAAAGATCGTAACAGCTGAATACAGCAAAAAGAAAAATTTGTGCGTTTATTGGAATAAAATCCTACGGCGAAAAATAAAGTAAAAGTGTGTTAAGTGCCAATTTCAATTGGTATGTATTTCAGGGTCGCTAATATACACCACATACACTCGTGGCGTAGGGTAGTGCCGTTTTTTTTTATTATAGGAAATTAATTTTTCAGATTGGCGGTTAGTACCAGCTTAAACTTCGGGCAATCTTTTGGGTACCTGTCTGAACCCCAATACGAAAGCTCGCAACAACAATTTCCCCGATATTAGGGCCTCCGCCCGCGACAAGGGACTTATGCTCCTCGCCCAACTACAGCTCCGTAACAAAAGTCCCAGCGCTAGGCCGAACAGCACAAAGCGGGAGGCGTAAAAGATCTGCTCATCAGTCGCTTTGCGGGCGCGAGCCACTTGTGTCACGGACCCGAGATATATTGGAGGCCGTCCAATTCGGCGGAAGTTATTAAAGCGAAGTAAACGGTCAAGCAAGTTCAACCCGAAATATAGATCTGGGCCTAGACCTATTTTCTGTTCCCCATACGAAGTGCCGAGGAGTGCCCAGATGTAAAGCCGGCGGCAACGTTTGTCGTTTTGTTTTCCTTTTTTTTTTTATCCATCAGTGTAACCGCTGATTCCTATTTTTATTTTATAGTGTCATTAGTGTAATTAGCTTAGTAAATTTCTTTTGTTTTGTGTTAAATTCTGGTTGGAAGAAATAGCAAGTGGAATGTGTGACAGGGCGAAAGTGAACAACGGTTAAACCGCAGAGGAGAGCGTGAGTTTTTTTTTTGTAAAATTATTTCTCCAGCTTTCGTTTTAGGAACGTTGCCGCAGTCCATGGAAGCGCTTTCATCGCTGTTTCAACGCGTTTATTAAAACCAATCAAAGGAAGGCCGTAAGTGATCCAAAACATAAAGATAAAATATTGGAATTTGCTTGTTATTAGCAACTATTTATTGCATAACAAAAAAAAAAAAAAACCTCACGTAGTCAAGAGCTTCGCTTAAGAGAGGCTGTGCGCTCTCCCGTTTGCCCTGCTGGCGACCATAAGCGCTTACGCCGCGCATAAGAAACAGCTCTTAAGAACAAGGCTCGAAAGGGAAGATGCGAGATTGGTCGCTCTGACTTTCGTTTATGCTTTCTACTTGCGTTTTCTTTCCTTTGATGCAATTGAATAACTGACCTGCCATAACGATAGCTGCGCACAGTTTTTACATTCCCTTTTGCACATTTATTTATTTATCTATTTGCATAACATAAAAGTTAGAGATATGTACCCTGCCCTTCTTTCAATTTGTAAGTTAAATTTCAATCTAAATTGTATTATTAAGAGTTAATCATTTATTAGTTTACTAGTTGCGATGCATGTTCTATTGCTCAATATGAAGTATAGTATTTAACATGAATTGGTGCTAGAGTCTATATGCGGGGACCATGCTGGGCAAATGAGGATAATGGGATTGGATAGGAGGCTGTAAGAGCCTTCTGTATGGGATCACCGGATGAACCGGGAGCGGTGATCATGGTAGGGTGGGCATAAGTGGTCACAACAACACCGTGGCACGACTTGTATGTGTGTAGGTGTCCGTGTGCGTGGTTAGGTGTATTTGCTCTTGTACATATTTGTGTCCGATACTTCGCTTGCACGTGAAATTTTAATGAACGTTACTGTATCAGTATTATGATTGTTGGAGTAGAGCTGTGTCCCGTCCGTTCTGGGAAATAAAAACCCCCCCATTTCTTGCCGATGAGACGGAAGCCGGAACAAGCACGTGCCCGGACGGGAGACGAACCATCACCTGCTCAGCCTTCCGTGAAGGTTTTGTAATATCCAAAATGCTACACAGCCTTTGGTCCTGTTCCGCTTTTGTCTGTGGAAGCACTGCTGAAGTCAAAGGGATTGACAGGGACTTCTGCTGGTGCAGACACAGTCAGTGCTGGCAGCACTCTTAGGGGCGCCTTAAGTGGAGATCCGGTACCAAGGCTTAGCTGGGCCGGCTTCTCGACTGCCTGCTCCCTGGGCCAAATGCCTCGGGGCGTCTGCCACTGTGGTGGGGAACGCTGCAGGCTAGTTCTCCTCTCAAAGACCCGCTTTTCGTCCTCCTCCATTCTTCCTGTATGTAATTGCCAGTTATTCGAATTTGAAATTTGAATTTTGAAATTTGAAATTTGTGACCCGCGCGGTTTTCCGGTTGGCGCTTAACTTTCGAACAGGTTGGCCGATCTGGCAACCCTGCGACTGTCCTACGCTGTCCGGCAACTCCGTGCGGTAAGCACCTCTGCTCGATCAGCTGATCCGTGAATATAAGTCGAGGCAAGTGAAGCGATTTGAGTGAAAGTTGTGTTTATATTTCCTACCACCTACGCGATGGATAGAGAAATGCGCCAAAACCAACGATCACCCCCCCTGGGCTATCTACGCGTCAGCGTGTGCCCCTGCAACCAACTGGGAAGTCGCCGTCGCCAGCCACCATGCGCAGTGAGTACGGGACTCTGCAAGCCTGACCTGAACCGTCTTTTGTTTTGATTCCAGGCGTGATGCGGATTTTGTTTGTGGAAAACTCGGAGCTCGCTTGCAAACACGACCGCACTTGGAAATTCAAACTCACTCTGTGTGTGTGTGTGTGTGTGTGTGTGTGTGTGTGTGTGTGTGTGTGTGTGTGTGTCAATCATTTTTCCTTGAAGACATCCGATATGGTTATGTCTGTGCCTATCCAGGCGACGACATAGAATTTTAGAGGCAACTGTATGTCCTCTGCCAAGGTAAAAAAAGGGTTGATCGCAAATTTTCGTTGTGCGGCAGAAGTTTGACCTCCGTTGGATAACTTTCGTCAATATTGAATTACACTGGAGAAAAGCCGAGATCGACTGGCAAAGCTCAGACCCCGTTTGGCGAAGAAAAATTTTATCAGCCACATGTCAAAGCGGGGGGGTTATGTAATTACCTTTTGGGGCTTGAAACCGGGTTTATCTTTGGAGAATCACTGATTTTTCGGCTTTTCGGCACACTGATCTTAATTTCTGGGGCAGCCTGGCATGTGCACCCTACTTTCGACGATTTCTTGATCTCAATTTTTTTTTTTTCAGACGCGTGTATAACCTTTTATTCTTTTCTTTTCTTTTATCTCGCTCCGGTCATCGCTGTTCCGAGAAGAACCCCGCCGATTAGCTGTTTGCCAAATATCAGCGAATTATTGGCCTTCAGCCGCTAATTTTGTTTGTTAGTAATTTCTTTGTCACTCGTATGTTTGTTAAAGCTTCGCGCTTGATCGGAACGTCAACGTAAAGGGCAAGCAACCTACACTTGCAATTTGGTTGTCGCGCAATAAACTAAAAATCGCAATTTTAAATCTGTGCCGAGTTTGTGCACAATGGTGCACAAGGACCAGCGACCAACACCAAGGCTATTTACGGGCTGCAAGGGGTGAAGAAAGGCCATCGGCTTGCGCGCGCTCAGCGAAAACATCAATGCGCACTTGCGTGCTCTTCAGACCTTAGCAGCCCCTCCCGAATGGGTTGCTGATCAACATCGTAGGCACGAAATTGGACCACAAGACGAAGGAGAAGTGGGAGAAAACAAACCTGTCACCCTAATCACCTCCAGGAACGACCACTCTAACCCCACATGTAACCACTGTAATTCCTCCAAGCATTACATATCTAGATAACAGGCATTCCTAAATCTCTCTGCTTTTGATCGGTATAGAGAAGCAAAATAGAGCCGCTTATGTTTAAACTGCTTCCACAAAGGCCACGAATTGCAGAGGTGCAGGTAAAAATTCTTCAGGCACTGCCAGGCTAAACATCACACGCTGCTCCACATCCCATCGGGAACTAGTACCTCAACGACCGAGGAATCGATTCAGAAAGAGGCCGCGACTGGGCTTCTAGCAAGAAATCTCAGTCTAGCCAGAACGTATCGCTACCTACTGCCCTCGTCCATGTAACAGATCGTTATGGAGCACTTATCCATAGTCGTGCCATTTTGGATTCTGCATCGCATGAAAACTTTATAACATCAGACTAGCTAATCAGTTGCAGTTGGATCATTGTTCGTCTTATGTTAACATCGTCGGTATTGCAGATTCCATTCTACCTTCAAGAGTCTGTACAAATAGTTGTACAATCCCAGGACCCAAGCTATCGAGATTCTTTCGCTGCAATTGTCACCAACTTAATTACAGAAATGCAGCCCAACTTTTACCTGGATGCAAAGAATTGGCCAATTCCGAAAAGTGTGGAGCTAGCTGACCCTGAATTCTTCAAGCCCCAATGAGCAATGAGCGGCACAGCTGCCAATTTCACAAGAGACAAAACTTTGTTGGATAGTGTCAGGAAAGATTAACAACTCGGAGAATAAGCATGCAGCGTTAGCCGCTTTTGAAAATTCCCCTCGCATCTCTAATGACGATTTTCGACCCACTACGCTGGAGTACCATAAGCTGACTCAGCAATGGCGCTAGGAGGCAGTCGATCGAGAGCAGCAATGCAGGAAGCAGCTGCACGAGTGCCAGGAGCAAGTGGAAAAACTGCAATCGGAAAATCAGGAACTGCACCGCGAACTTTTCGATACAACAAAAACCTACCTATCAACGCTAAATGAAATTCAAACTTTAACATTTGAAGTTTTTACCTTACTAATTTGTGAGAATTTACCACTGTGCTACCTGCTCGCAAAAATGAAATATTATTATAATATATAAAATTCTAGTGTCACAAACTTTGTTGCTGAACTCCTCCGAAATGGCTCGACCGATTTTCATGAAATTTTGTGTGCTTTTCGGTTAGGTCTGCGCATCGGCCAACATTTATTTTTCATCCCGATCAGACCACTCCTTCGGGTACCTGCCAAACACCTATGTCCTTTTTTTTTGGGAGGGCCCCGAAGGAGTGGTCTGATCTACGATTACCAAGGTAATCGCGTAAATTTGAGCCAATAGCAATTAATGTAAATGTGGCGTCATGAAATTCAAAGACAATTTTATGAAAAATACCAAATTGAATACAACTTTTCATACAGTAGGCAAACAAAAATTCGGTCCTGGGGTTTGAAAAAATCTAAAAAAAAACTGTTAATCAGTCGAGCCATTTCGGAGAAGTTCAATAACAAACATTGTAACCCGAGAATTTAATATATTTGAGCAATGCCAATAAGACGGAGAGGGGCCAATTTGATTCTTTAAACGATTAAGTCTAGAACCTTGCGAGATATAAGAGTACGAATTTCAGGTGAACAAATCCAAGAAAAAAATGCAGATGAGCGTGTGAGCATGGCGCAATTACGTGAATCACAATAGCAAGATGCCCGAGATGAACGAAATCAACAAAGGCAACTAGAACGGAGAGTAGCATTCCAGTATGAGCCTGATTTTAAATATTATGCTCATTCTTAAGTGGTTATTGGTACTTTGGAAAAAAAATGCCCGCATTGTCATGCACTCAAATTTAAAAATGATCCAGTTGGGATGTGTTGCTCAACTGGAAAAGTACAAATAACCGATATTGAAACACCACAGATCCAGATTCTAGCATGTTCCTGAAGTCAATTCGCACATTCAATTCATGTTTCCAAATGACATCATTTGGAGCAACAGAAATAGTTAACAATATTGCTGCAAACGTTCAACAGTTTAATTCCACGTTCAAAATCAAAGGCCAAATTTAATACAAAGTGGGCTCATTGCTGCCAATGCCAAACGAATCTCATAAATTTGTACAAATATACTTTATGGGTGGAGAGGTGCACGTTGCGACTATCATAAGCTCAATTCACATTTTGCCAGGCGTATCGTCAGCGAGCTGGACGCTCTGTTAAATGAGCACAATGAAATATTGAAATTATTCAAATCACACATGCACAAACTACAAAGTGACAATCAAGCTATTGTCATCAATCCTAATAGACGTTGTTGACGAAATTGCTGGAATCGTGGTTGGCGACTGTACAGCTATGCGACAAATCGTGTTTCGAAGAAGAAATAATGATCTTCAGTTTATTAGTGATACCCATCGTTTATATGACGCTCTCCAATATCCACTAATTTTCTGGAAGGGACAAGACGGATATTGTGTAAACATTAATCAACGAGATCAGTAGTTTTTCATTCATTCTTAAGAATTCATTCATTCTGCTAGTTAACAGGAACTGTTAACCCTACGGTTCTATTATATGCACGGCAATTCCATCAACATCGATATCCATATGGATGTCAGCATCGATATCAACATCGATAGATTTCAAAATAGACAGACAAAAAGAGGAAGCGACGCAGAACTCATTAAAATTAAGAACTCTATATGTATATATTTTCAACTCTTATTATCAATAAACACTACAATACTACTCGAAAAGCCCTCCCTTCACAGTTCATAAGTGGGATCATTACAGTTGGTTATGTGTAGAGCGGAAAAGTTGTAAGAGAAACTCAAGAAAAGCGGCAAGAATCGTCGGCGTGGGAAGTTTGCAGTGGGATGTGTTCCCAAAGGTCAATGTGATAAAGCAGATTGCAAATTACGGATGTGTTCCTTTTCTACGTGGCAGAAGGATTCAAAGTCGAGCGATCAGGAATCTTAGTGAACCTGGGAAAAAGAGTTTCGAGAAATTGCATCAGGAATCTGTGTGAGCCTGTCGATATACATACAATGGGCTTGTGTGTCTCGCTTTGGCACTTGCAAAAGAAATTGCTTGTGCGTGCAGCTTAAAAGCCAACAAAGCCATTGAGAGAATGACAAGTATATTAAGGAAAATGGTGAAAATAGCGGAACTTAAGGGGGACCAGTTAAGGTTCCTTACGAGAGAGGAACTTGGCACTTTCTCGGTCCAGAGCCGAATTAATACAACGACTAATTGAGTTTCAAAAATCTGAAGACGTAGAGATGCCACAAGGAGCTGTAATCACTAGTCAACATGAGGAGACGCTGACGTCACAATCGGCGGCGATTTCACATATGCAACACGAAATGACGAAGCTGAAGAATATGATGGCTCAGTTGGTCACCATGCAAATGCATAATGCAGAGGCAACAGCGGCAGCAGCAAAAATTAATCAGCAGCAGCAAATCAGAGAAGAGGATACCTAAGAGATTTTCCACGACAGTAGCCCTGGTGGACAGGCTACCAAAAACGTTAGGCAAGCATCGGTCAAAGAAATAGGTAACATCTTGCCAGAGTTTGACCTAAGCGACGATAACGCCATCTCCGGTAACCATGGATCGTGTCAACAAAGTAGTTGATGCTTACCAATGGGACGAGAAATTTGTATTGCTAGCAATTTATACACGGCTTAAGGGTCCCGCCAAAATGTGGTTCGACTCTTCGCCGGTTCTACACACCACATGAAACAACTTCGCTGCAGTTATACAAGACGAGTTTCAAGCTAACCCAGACGAGGCAGAAGTTCACTTTAATATGGCTAATGCAACCAGACGATCGAAGGAAACAGTGAAGGAGTACTGTTTCTATTTGTCCGCCCTTGGCGTGCGGTACAAACTTAGTGAAGCAGCTGTCATAAGATATGTTAGATCAGGCCTACAGCACCGCGAATTGCAAAACAGTATTGCAACAATGCACTTTTCGACTATGAAGCAGCTTCGTGATGCAGCTGAATCTTATTTCGTAAATAGAGGTCGGCTAATTGCGAACAAAAAGGAATTCTTATTAAAAGGCAACAACTTTGAGACAAAACAGGACAACGATGTAAAGCCAATAAAACCGAAGGAAGTTCAGAAGTGCTACAATTGTGGAGAAGTGGGGCATTTCGCTAATTCATGCCCGCTGTACCAATTGCAACAAATTTCATGCCCCCAATGAAAATTGCCAAGCTAAAAATATAATGCGTTTGGGCGCCTCGAACCAAGACAACATATTCACCAAGCAAATCTACATAAAGTCGTGCAGCTATAGCGCCTTCATTGATACTGGAAGTCAGGCTAGTATCATGCGCCAGTCAGTTGCCCAACAAATCAACGTTGATCGCCACAGGTACTCTATCCCCAACTCAGTTTGACACCATTTGCTCTGCCAAATTTTGGCCGGAGCATTTGGTGGTGAAGAAGTTTAAGGCAAAGAAGAAGAATAGGCCCCCAATAACTCTTACAAATCATCCCAATGTGCCATCCTCATCCTCATCCTCAACCTCAACTTCCTCAACCCTTACACAAAACTAACCTCTCTTTTAGTAACGTATCAGAATTTTAGAGGCTTACGTAGTAAGCTCAGCATTCTTTTCCGGGATAGTGTTGCATTTGCTTCCCACGTTATTGTGTTAACCGAAACCTGGTTAAAGCCGGACATTCTTAGTTCCGAGGTTTTGGCAGGTCGGTACACAACTTTTAGAAAGGACCGTTCGTCTCGACGTGCAGGAGGGGTTCTGATTGCAGTGGACTCTAACTTCCCGTCGGAACACTTCACAGTCCAAGTTCAACAGGAACTGGAATTCATGTGTGTAAAACTGATTCTTCCCGCTTTCGCAATATTCATTACTTGCTCGTATATCCCGCCTTCTTCGGATATTTCAATTTATGAGCAGCACTTGTCCGCTTTAACCGCTGTTTCTTCCTCGCTATCTGATAAAGATCGTATGACAGTTCTTGGTGACTTCAACTTGCCAGGAACTGTTTGGTCTTCGGTAAACGAGTCTAGTAACCTAGTTCCCATGTCACGACATGACTTTGTTGACGGCTTGCTTGACCTGTCCCTGTCTCAAGTCAATAATGTGAAAAATTCCTTGGGTCGATTGCTTGATCTGTGCTTTGTATCGGATCCGACCATAGTGTTGTTAGCCCGAGCCCTTCCGTTCACTATACCTGAAGACGCCTACCATCCTACTTTCGAAGTGTCGCTAGATATAGGACCAACTGTATCCTGAACGTATCCGCTGCTTTCGTAAAACCGAGTTTGCGAAGCTTAATAATCTCATTAGGGATTTTGATTGGTCCGCTTTGTACTTGTGCACTGATGTCATAAAAGGCAAACACATTTTTATACCCGATACTCAAAATGAGTATTGGGGTATATGAGATTTGTGGTGAAAATGGATGTGGGTAACGTCCAGAAGGAAGCGTTTCCGACCCCATAAAGTATATATATTCTTGATCAGCATCAATAGCCGAGTCGATTGAGCCATGTCTGTCTGTCCGTCCGTCCGACTGTCCGTCTGTCCGTCCGTCCGTCTGACCGTCCCTATTAGCGCCTATTGCTCAAAGACTATAAGAGCTAGAGCAACGACATTTTGTATCCAGCCTTCTGTGATATGTCACTGTTACAAGTATATTTCAAAACATCGCCCCGCTCACTTCCGCCCCCACAAAGGACGAAAATTTCATTTCATTTTTTCTCGCCCTGTCTCTCTCTAACACACACGTATCATAGCCGGCTTTGCCTATTGCTAAATATGAGTTCCTAGATCTCAGAGACTATAAAAGCTAGAGCAACCAAATTTGGTATCCACACTCCTGCGATATCGGACCTTGACGAGTTTGTTTCAAAATTTCGCCACACCCCTTCCGGCCCCGCAAAGGACGAAAATCTGGAGCATCCACAGATCTCAGAGACTATTAGACCTGACTGTCGAGCTCACACTGCTACAAAACTATTTGTAATTTTTCACTGCAGAACTCACTGTTGATAGCTCACTGCTACAAGTGTGTTTCAAAATTTCGCCCCACCCCCTTCCGCCCCCACAAAGGACGAAAATCTGTGGCAACCACAATTTTGAAGTTAGGAGAAAATTAAAAACGCACAATCATAGAGAATGGCCATATCTACCAGACTGCCGAATCTTGCCGAATCCGAATAAGATCGGATTATTATTATAGCCAAAAGTAACAAATCAATTTGCAGTGGCTGATTCTGACTGATTTTTTGTCTCTCTCGGACGCACTCTTTGCGTAATGACTATGTATCGGGTATAAATGTAGAGTTGCGGTCGCAGCAGCAACTCACAACGTTCCCCCTCGTTTACAATGCACTTGGCATATTTTTTGTGATTCTTGTGTCTCGCGCTCTTGTCCGATTAGATCTGGAAAACCCCCTTGGTTTACCAAAGAGCTATCCAGTCTAAAAAACTTAAAATCAAGACTTTATAAAAAATTTCAAGAAGTTGGTTCTCCTGCTTCTCACTCTCGCTATGTAATAGCTCGGTCAAACTTTTCAGTTCTTAATGCTCAATGCTATAAGAACTACCTATCTCGATGCAGGATAAGTTTTTCACAGAACCCAAAACAGTTTTACTGCTTCGTAAACAGTAAGCGTAGAACGTCCGCAAACCGTTCCTCGCTATCATTTTGTAATACGTCGGCAAATAATGATCAGGCAATCGCCGATCTTTTTGCCCAATTTTTCCAAGCCACCTATTCTGAGGAAAGCTACTCTGGTCATCCGTACCCATACGGTTTACCGAGGTCGAACAGCATTTTCAGTCCCTTGTTAAATGAATGTTCTTTACTTCATGATCTTCGACTAGTTAAGCCGGTGTTTTCACCGGGTCCAGACGGGGTTCCAGGTTGTGTACTCAGGTACTGCGCCGAGGCACTGTGTGGACCCTTGCTTTAACTATTCACCCTGTCCATTGATTCTTCTTGCTTCCCCCCGATCTGGAAGGAATCGTTTATAATTCCTCTCCATAAAAAAGGTAGCAAGCCTGATGCAAAAAATTATAGAGGTATAGAAAAGTTATCCGCTATTCCTAAAATGTTTGAGAAGGTTTTAACTCCGCACCTGCAACATCTCTGCAAGTCACTTATATCTCCAACTCAGCATGGATTTATAAGGCGGCGATCAACCTCCACGAACTTGTTAGAGTTTACCTCTTTCATTATTAATGGCTTTCAAGGTAACTTACAGACGGATGTTATTTACACCGACTTCAGTAAAGCATTCGACTCTGTAAACCATTCCCTTCTAGCACATAAACTTTACCTTTTAGGGTTTCCGCCCAACCTCCTGAGATGGATTTCTAGCTATCTTTGTTCCAGGTCTCAAAGAGTCCTCTTTAAAAACTCCTTCTCTTTACGAGTCAAGTTTTCTTCGGGAGTACCACAGGGCAGCCATAGAGGCCCCTTACTCTTCACACTCTTTATTGCCTTGCCTTCGGTATTAACATACTCTCGAGTACTCATGTATGCGGATGATGTTAAACTCTGTGTCCAGTATAAGGACATTTTATTTCATTCTCGCTTGCAATCCGATCTCAATAACTTTCAGTTATGGTGTTGTGCAAACTTGTTACACCTTATTGCCTCGAAATACAAAGTAATGACATTTCATTGTTTTAGACCAGGTGTGAGAATGCCATCTTACTCTAGTAGATTGCTTTTAGTAAACCTCCCATCCTTAGTTAACCGTAGAAAAAGGCTTGGTGTGACCTTTATGCACAACTTGATTAAGGGTGACGTAGATAGCCCTGATCTTTTGAGCCGCATAAACTTCACGATTCCTATTAGATTCAGTAGAAACTATACACCGTTGTCCCTTCCACTTTTTTGATCGAATTATTCCTTGCATGAACCGTTTAGGGTCTTATGCTCGGATTATAATTCCCTCTAGCATATTATATCCACCACTGTTTCCCTTCCTCTTCCTTCCCTCCGAGTAAGTTACTCGAGAAGAACAGACGTGCAAGTGACACGCTCCCTCAACAATTGCGTTTTTCCGTGGAACCTGCGAACAACATCACATCAGCTGCTGTACAATCCAAACAAAGGGAGCTTACCAAAATCTGAGCACTGTCAACAGATCCCCAGCGGCAGGCACCTGTGTTGAATATCCATTTCAAATCTGATCATCATCGCACTCCAAAGTCACTCAATATTGGCGAAGGAAGGCCAGGAAAAAGCGGGAAACGAAATTTCATTGAATACCGAGTGAAAAGCGTTCGGGTGCAAAGAAAACAACATCAACTAGATAGAGTTGATACGAGACAGCTGTTTGCGATCGATCATATCAACCACTAAGCCAAAGCTCGTATTCATTTCCGCCAGAGGGCACTCACCATCATTGCACCCAGAGGGCGTTTACCATCAGTGCCACAACTACAGAGCGAGCCGTTAAAGCTTAAATCGAAATCCAGCCTGTCTCAAAACGTCTGCGTGAGAACACTGGGACAAATCTAAAAGGGCCGCGTACGTCAGAAACGCCATCACCGGAATTAGTTCAGCTTGTGAACCAACGATTTGAGGAGTAAGCTAGTCTCATCGCTACAAAAATTAATGAGCCAGAAAAGCGCCTGTTGAGTTTGCTAACAGGAAACCTTAGCAGTATGGCTGGTGAGATCCAGAATCTTACAAAGAGAGTTCAGTTTCTCGAAACCAAACTGGGTGAGACTCAAACCTTACACAAGAGGTAGAGAATATGGAAGCCCAGTTTAAGCTAAAGCTCGATGAACAGGCTAATGCTAACATCGCAAGCAGCCTTAGGATCCACGGAGTTCCTTACGTGGAAGGGGAGAAACTGAAGCACATCTTCAACAACTTGTGCCTCAGCCTTAATGACACTCCAGCGCCTGCTATTAAGGAAATCTACCGTATGAGGCTGAACAAAAACTTGCCCCACTCTGTTGTTAACCCTATCATCATGATCAAACTGGAACTGGTGCGCGATAAAGCGGCATTACTACGTAATATCGGTATGTACAGGCGGGAAAAAAAAAAACCAATCACCTTGCAGTTACTCGGCCTAAACTCGCCAGCGCCAGTATATATCAACGAGCAGCTTACAAAAGAAAACTACCAGATCTTTAAAGAAGCTTTAAAAATGAAGAAGCATCGACAGCGGCAGTCTGTGTTTACGCGCAGGGGTACAGTTCTCATAAAAGTCCGCCAAGAAAGCGAGCTCTGGGAAGTTCTCAAAATACAGGAACTGCGAGAGATGCAAGCCGTCACCGAAGGTCTTGCCGCAGGTGGCGAGAATTGTTCGTTTCGTCAATAACAAAAATATTAGTAATTTTTTTATGTTAGCCTGAAGTATCACTAATCTAACCGTTGTCCTATATACTATTATTAAGTGGGCCCTTGACTTCTTTTACTATACACCTAATTCTGTTTTTACACGGTAGATTGGTTCCTGAAAAAACCGTGTAAAAAAAACCGTGTAAGAAAAGACATTGATCGTATACGCAAAAAAACGAAAGTGTAACAAATATGTACATACACCTAATTCTGTTTTTACACGGTAGATTGGTTCCTGAAAAAACCGTGTAAAAAAACCGTGTAAAAAAAGACATTGATCGTATACGCAAAAAAACGAAAGAGAAACAAATATTTACATATTCTCTTAATGCTCTTTCTTGTTTTCGTTTGGTTTCTAGCTTTTTTTTGAGTTGTGTGTGATTTTATATATTTGTGTTGTCATTTTGAACCGTGTTAAATGGAATAAAACCGTGTAAAAAATGTAAAATTGTTCATTTTCAAACCGTGTTATTTCAAAACCGTGTAAAAAAGACCGTGTAAAAACAGAATTAGGTGTATTCTTTTTATGCTCTTTCTTGTTTTCTTTTGGTTTCTAGCTGTTTGTGAGCTGTGTGTGATTTTATATATTTGTGTTGTTATTTTGAACCGTGTTAAATGGAATAAAACCGTGTAAAAAATGTAAAAATGTTGACTTTCAAACCGTGTTATTTGAAAACCGTGTAAAAAAGACAGTGTAAAAACAGAATTAGGTCTACTGTCATTCTTAGTTTTGATAAAACTCATTTGATATGGACAATTTATTAACACTTACCAATGCGAATACATTTCAGATGCTTAGAATTCTGGTGAAGCAAAAATCGGGTCTCCAAATCTGCCATATTAATGCACAAAGCTTGCCGAAAAAAATTAAAAAATTTAGACATGTCCGTGGATTCAGGTGTGGATGTTATATGTGTGTCTGAAACTTGGTTTGTCCCCGACTTAAGTGACTCGTTAATTGAATGTAGCGGGTACAATGTGTTTCGATCTGATCGTATAGGGCATGCCGGGGGCGTTGCAATATATATAAATAACAAGATAGCTGCTAAACTCGCCTGTAAGCAAATACCGAACAGCGCTATAGAATACATTTTCCTAAAGATCACAATGAACAAAAAGAGACTGCTCCTTGGCTGCATATATCGACCAAACCAAAACATTGACTATTCATATTTGACAACACTTGTTACTGACATTTCTCTGACGTATACAGACATAATACTTGCAGGTGACTTTAACTGTGACATTCGTAGAGAATCCCGATTGCCAGATAGCCTGTTCAGTCTCGGTTTAAATGTTGTAAACCACCAATACCCAAAACACTTTACAAAAACCAGAAACACACTATTAGACTTATTCTTTGTTGACAGTACCGAAACAATTTTACTCTATGATCAACTCACAGTGCCAGGGTATTCCAAACATGACCTTATTTTCATGACCTACGATATCAATCCTAACTACCATGACTGTGCTACCTTCTATAAAGACTTTAGGAACATTGACCTTGGAAAACTAGACACTGACATTAACATGCTCGACTGGACATCAATATATTATATGCCGTCTGTGAATTCTAAGCTTGCCCACCTTCAATCAAACATCGACTATCTTTATAATGAACATGTACCTATCAAGAAAGCGACCGTTAGACCAACAGATAACTTCTGGTTCAACCATGAAAAAAACAGGGTATCATTAGACGAAGTGACGCCTTTTAAAAGTTTAAAAGAGATAAGACTAAAAGCCACCTAAATATGTACAAATCATTAAGATCAAATGTAACAAAGCTAACCAACTCTGCCAAGACCGCCTTCTACACGTCAAAGTTTAACAACGCGGTATGCGGTAAGAAAAACTGGCAAATAATTAAAAATATTGGAATTGGGAAAAAAACACGAAACTCTCAAGTTGACATGAACGTAAATGAAATAAACAACAAATTTGTGCACTTAGTTGTACCTGACTTTCCCCCAACCCTTAACTTGACATCAGTACCCTATTTTAATACTGTTCCTAGCTTCAGTTTCTGTTGTGGCAGTCTGTGTGATGTTCTAGAATCCCTTCTTATGATTAAATCGAATGCGATTGGCCTAGACAACATGAACCCTACATTTCTGAGATTAATTCAGTTCGAGACTTTGGTGGCTGTGCAAATAAATACATTTCTTTCTGAGCATACATTACTTAACAACAACCAATCTGTATTCAGACGAAATAGAAGTTGTACAGTAGCCATAATTACAATTGTAAAGGATATCCGCAAAAGAATGGACGACGGAAATGTAACATTCCTAACTCCTTTTGACTACACTAAAGCTTTTGACTCAGTTGACCATGGTATCATTGCAAAGCTTCGTAAATCCTATAATTTTACTGACTGACATGGGCATAAATCCAACCAAGTCAAAATGTTTCATTATCTGCAAAAACAAGAAAAAGATAAACTCAACACTATTAAGACGCGTAGAAATCTCAAATACTCCCATTAGCTACGTAGAGAAGGCAAATAACTTAGGCTTTATTCTAAATAATACGCTCTCGTGGGATGATCACGTGAGCAAAGCCGTAAAGAAAACCTATGAGATCTTAAGGTCACTTAATATTACCAAACGATTTATACCGCTAAACATTCGGATGCAAATAGCAAAAGCATACCTTGTACCTGTACTCACCTATGGGATAAAGGCATTTGGTAACTGTGGGTACGCAGACAGGCAAAAGTTGAACGTGTGCTTTAATAATACAGCTAGATATATATTTGGGTTAAGCCGTAATGACAGAGTTTCAGCTTTCTCATTCAAAATATTCGAAATGAATATTTTTAAATGGATTGACTATAAGATGCTAACGTTCCTTCATAAGATAATATTCACCAAACAACCCGAGTACCTGCACCAAATACTTAGATTTACTAATTCCGTCAGAACAAATAATATTATCACCATTCGACATAAAACTTTAAATTCCGAGAGGCATTTCTTCGTCAATGTCATTCGCATTTAAAATCAGCTTACGCATCACATGGAAAAGATAAATAACCTTTCACAGTTCAAAACGCAGTTAAGAGCCCACCTTATAGTAGATTAAGAAACCGTACATCTCAAAACCTAATTGAAATAAAATAAAATAAAATAAAAGACAACATTACCTATAATTAATAAATAACGAATGTAACATACATATGTAACCCTAAATTAGAAAAGATTATATAATCATATTGGTTTAGTTTGAACCAACCAAAACCAATGTGACATCTAGTGATTAGTGCTCTAATTATAAGCCCCTTGCTTGTAGCACTAGGAAAGCCAAATAAAAATAAATAAATCGTGGAGAGAGTGCCACTTGAAAGCGGAACCTCTATTTTCCAATGCGCTGGAGTCGAAGAAATTTATTTTAATTGAAAGACGTGATTAAGTTAACGACGCGGTATTGCACACAGGGCAACAAGAGTCTTTCTCGCCCTGCAATTCCTCTGCCTGAATTAGCTCTACGTCGCTTCTCAGTAAAGGAAAATCATCTTACTTAACTTTTCACCTGTGGTCAGAAGGGAATAACTATTCTCACTTTATATGTTTTCCAATGCAGATGACAATCCAGCAAGGACCTTGAGAAAGAAAATAAAAGTTGAAAATTTGAAAACTTGAAAAAAGGGCGGGTGCTCGCTGTAGAGTTCGGGCTCTAGCTCCTCGGCTTTGGGGGGTGTTCTTGCGCGTACAGACCGGGGATTCTGTTGATTTTACGTGTTGTTTCAAACAACTCCGAGCCAAGACTGCATATTTCAGTACAATCCGGCATGACAACAATAGTCAGTCTACTAAATCTCCATTCGTTACACTGCCCTCCGCCTAATCCTTTTCGTCCCGAACAAGTTCCAAGTCTCCTCCATGGCAAGGTGCCAGTCTCTCGAGATGTATCACTTTTAGTTTTGCTCGTCGGTTGTCTTTTTTTGGATGCGATACACCACATAATTCATTTGTTTTATGATTGTATAAGGACCCTCCCAATTTGTCTGTAGCTTGGGCGATAATCCCTTCTACCTTTGTGGATTATAAAACATCAAGCCGCCATCGTGAAACCCTTCAGTGTTCGCCTTCAAATCATATCGGGCCTTTGTTCTTTCACTCATTAATTGGATGCGACTTCTTATGAATTTGTGAATCTCGTTCAACTGGTCCCTTCTATCACCATCATTGGTAGTTCCATTAAAAGTTGGGGTTACGCCGAATTTCAAATCAGCCGGAAGCCTTAAATCGTTTCCAAATATTGCAGCCGCCGGTATGGTATCATGTCGTATCATGATTTCCGGAGCGATATGCCATTCAAAACATTGGAATAAGCTCATCCCAATTTTTCTGATTTGTGTCTACGACTTTCCTAAGATACTCCTCTAAAGTTCTGTTAAAACGTTCTACCATTCCATCGGATTGAGGATGAAATTGTGTTGTACGTGTTTTCCGAATTTCTAATGTCTCACATGCGTCTTTAAATGTGTGCGACTCAAAATTACGACCTTGGTCAAAATGTAATTCCATTGGTACTGCGAATCTTGTTACCCAATTATTAATAAACACGTTCGCCACTGTCGATGCCTCCTGATTAGGGATCGGATATACTTCGGGCCACTTGCTAAATAATAATCAATTGCCACGAGCACATATTTATTTCCACTGTCACTGGTTGGGAATGGGCCTGCTATATCCATTGCGATCCTCTCAAACGGTGCTCATAAATTATACTGCCGCATTTTTCCGCGACTTCTAGTAGTTGGTCCTTTTGCTATAGTACAACGGTCACATCGACAGATCCAATCAGTTACCGACTCCTGGCAACCAATCCAATAGAATCGTTTTTAAATTTTTTCGATTGTTCTGTTTATGCCCAAGAGTCCGCCACTACATCCATTATGGTACTCTTTAATGACTTCTCTGATTCGCTTCTTCGGTAATACTAATAAATCGTTTACGGTTTTCCCATCATCACTCTCCAATGTTCGGTATAGACATCTGTTGTTGAGGTGTAAGCTTTGCCACTGAGCCCAGTATGCTTTTGCGACAGGACTTTTATTTTTCATCTCTTCCCGAGTTGGCCTTCTATTATATTTTTGACCCTCTATAAGTACTGCGAGGTCCTCATCGTCTTCTTCATCTTTACAGACTTTGTCATCTGTCAACTCATCTTCGGGAAGAACATTCATTAATTTAATGTCAAATATGTTTTCTTTAGCTTAAGACCGTGAAAATTGTCTATATTCAGATTCACATCCTCCTTTTCTGTACTCTATAGTGAAGTCATAGTTTTGCAACCGCTCTATCCATCGGGCGAGCTGTCCTTCTGGATCCTTGAACTGTAGAAGCCATCTAAGAGCTGCGTGATCAGTTCGCAGATGGAATTGTTGCCCATACAAATACTTGTGGAAGTGTTTGACGCTCCCTACGATTGCTTTCTGGCTTCGACAAAATCTTGCTGTGATAAGCAATCACTCTCTCTTGCCCCTCAATCACATCAATCACCTCAATCACAACACTCCACCAATTCCTGTGCTACTCGCACCTGTATCCAATATGAACTTCTCTCCGGGTACCGGATAAGCCAGGATCGGCGCTGAACATAGCAATTCTCCGCCATAGTCCATCACCAATAGTGAACGCAGTTTTTTCTTTATCTTCGTTATCCATCTCCACTTGCCAATATCCGCTTCGTAAGTCCAAAGTCGAGAACCATCTCGCGCCAGATAGGGAATCCAGGAATCGTCTATTCTTGGAAGAGGATAACCATCCTTTTTTGTTACATCATTTAACTTCCGATAATCTACGCAAAATCGAGTACTGCCATCTTTCGTTTTTACAAGTACTACTGGAGAACTCCTTGGGCTAATGGACGGTTCTATTATTTTATTACGTTCCATTTCTGATATTAATTCTGTCGAATAGCTGTCGAATTGGTCCTGTACTTCCTGTGTCATTTTTATGCCTAACCAAAGTAGTCCTCCCTTATTAAATGCAAAAATTTTCCAAAATGTTTCCAACAAAGAAGAAGCTTTTATCTTTTGAGGTTTTGATAGTAGATGAACCCAATTTTGTATCTGTAATCTTTCTAAAGGCTCAGGTTCTACACGATAGCTATTCATTTGAGATTCATTTGTTCAATTATTTCTCCTTTATGGATAATTTGATTCGTCCAACTTCGGTGGCGTTTACAAGTTTTTCCCAACAACATTTTTTTAGATTTATTTTTTACGTGATCGAAAACCAATAACTTCTCATCTCCATCCCTCTGATATAACATAATCCACACTATAGTTTCCATATTGGGCGGCACTACGACTTTGTGCGATGCATAATTATTCCTCACGTAGCCGTCGTCCCTACTTCCACTTATAGGCAATTCTACCTTTCCATATTTCAGAATTTTTTTTGTAAGTCCAGTGTGAAACCATGACGGATCATAAAATCCACTCCGATAATGATGTCGTCTACGATATCAGCAACGATAAAATCGTGTTCTTAATGTTCACATGTAGTCATTCGCAGAAGTATCCCATTCAGAGGCTCCACATTTCCTTTAACTATACCACTCTTGATTCTAGAATGGGATGCACCTGTGTGCAAAGTTAGTAACAGCTCGATTCCATCCATGACGCCTCTGATAGTAAGGTTCTTCGAGTTTTGCTCCAACTGGGAAACGAGAATTGTGGGACAGTTCGCAGTATTAAGCAGCACATACACCTCTGTGCCGACTCGTTCTAGTTTAACAAATCTGTCTCGGGAGTCGCTAGTCCTGTGATGATTTCTGCTCTATGGACCAGGATCTCGGTCTTTTTGTCTGTCGCGGAATTGTCACGCCATACGACCCGTTTGGTTGCAAATGAAGCATCATCCATTGAATACTCCTTTTCCTTGGGTTCTTGTCGATCTACAGCACAGTCTGCACTTTTGGTGATGGACGTATCAATAACGATGTTTCACAGGTCAATGCTCGACTGACTGCTTCTCTGCATCAGAACCATTGCGCGCCGTGTGTCTATATCCCTGATACCGTCTACAAAACTATTGATCTTGTATACTTTATCTTTATACCCGATACTTAATCAGTATGACTCTTCTTCCGCAGAAGGAGCTAACACTGAACGACAAAGAGTGTGTGAGAGAGAAAGACAGAAAATCAATCAGAACGTGTCGGGCGCAGCGTAGCCACTGCAAATTTATTTGTTCCTTTTGGTTATAATAATGATTAATAGAATAATAATAGTCATTCTCTATGACTTTGCGTTTTTAATTTACAATTGTGGATGCCACAGATTTTCGTCCTTTGTGGGGGTGGAAAGGGACGGAAACTTGCAACAGTGAGATCTAACAAAAGTGTGAATACCAAATTTGGTTAGTCTACCTCTAATAGTCTCTGAGATCTGTAGATGCTACAGATTTTCGTCCTTTGCGGGGGCGGAAGGGGGTGGGGCGAAGTTTTGAAATACACTTGTGCAGGTGCGATATCACAAGAGTGTCGAGCACTCGGAGGCACGAGTTTGAGTCGTTCCTATTATCTTTACCCTACCCAGATTATCTCCCTTCGCTAATCAACTTCTGTCGTTAATTTATCTTCTTTTCAGTCTCTTATTTTAACATTTAACACCCAAGGGGAAGATTAACTAACATTTGACACGAAAACTTAAAGAATTTAAATTCTATCCAAAGAAACTCGGTATTGAGTCCTGATTTGCGAAAGCTACACTCGGACGCTCAGCTTAGTTAACCATCCTAGCGTAGATAAGAGTCTTTGCCGGACAATCCTAGCGCCGGTATATAGGGCGAGCAGTGGGCTAACAGTGTGAGGCCGCCTAGGGTCCCTAGCAATAGACACATTCCCGTTCGCTGGTCACTTGCTGATGCCGCAAACTGGGATCTGCAGTCACTCTCGACTTGTCCACGACTGGTCACTCTCCGGTTCCGCAAACTTGGGTGCCCTTTCGCCGACGCAGCATGTTGTCGCGATAGGCTGGGTGGCGTAAGCCGGCGCTCTCTCGTAGTGACGATCGGGAAATATTTCTCGCTGAGAAGAAATACGATTTCCCACTATTAGTTACCCCTCCATTAAGTTCGATTTAATAAAAATATTACCCCAACTGCATAGGCTCTCGTGGATCCCACCGGTGTCTCTTAACGCGATTCGTTCCCACACAACTCTACATTGTGAACGTAGGAGCCACACAGGAGTGTGGATACCAAATTTGGTTGCTCCAGCTCTTATAGTCTCTGAGCTCTCTAGCTCGATAGGCAAAGCCGACAATGAAACGTGTGTGTTAGAGAGAGACAGAGCGAGGCTGAATGGAATTGTTTTTATCATTCTGGCTATAATAATAATACGATCTGATTCAGATTCTGCAGTCTAGAAGATATAGTCATTTTCTACGATTCTGCGTTTTTGGTTTTCTTGCATCTTTGAAATTGTGGATGCCACAGATTTTCGTCCTTTGTGGGGGCGGAAGGGGGATCGGGCGATGTTTTGAAATACACTTGTAAAAGTGACATATCACAGAAGTCTGGATACAAAATGTAGTTGTTCTAGCTCTTATAGTTTTTGAGCACTAGGCGCTCATAGGGACGGACGGACAGACAGACATGGCTCTATCGACTCGGCTATTGATGCTGATCAAGAATATATATACTTTATAGGGTCGGAATGGGGCTCGGCTGTGCTCCCGGAGCTCACCTTAGAGCAGAAAAAGGTGGCTCCCCAATCTAAGAAGCAGCGCTCGCATGGGACGTCTGGACCGGTGGCAAAGCGCTCCAGAGTGCTGCCCAATGTCTCCTTTGCGCAGATTGCCAAGGAGAAGACTCTGATCGGCGTCCTCGACAAAGGTAGCGCAGAGGAGAGGATACCAAGGAGTCAGTGGAAGTGGGTGGAAGCGGCATTGGCCGACCGCTGCTTCGATCTCCTCGACGAAGACCTAGGACCTCCGCCAGTTTGCAAGGATATGGGGTGGTTCCAGGGCAACACCAAAATAATTTCCTGCGAAGACGAGCGCTCCGTGAAGCTGTATAAAGCGGCGGTGATGCAGGTCGGCGAGGTCTATGCTGGGGCGAAACTCGTCGCTGTCGACTGGAGCGAGGTGCCCAGCTGACCGAGGGCCAGAATATGGGTGCCGGCTACCTTCAAGGAGCCAGAGCGCATCCTTAAGATGTTGCAGAGGTGCAATCCAAGCCTACCGACCTCTGACTGGAAGGTAGCCAAAGTAGAAACGACGCAAGGGCCGACAATCCAGGCGGTGTTCGTTCTAAACAGTGAGTCGCTGGCCCCGATAGAGGCAGCTAATGGTGAGCTGAATTTTGGCTTCAGCTCGGTCACCTTCAAGGTGTACAAGTCGGATGCGGCGGCCGCGGCGCGTCCTGTCGACAGCCCAGTCGAGCAGGATGTCACTGCGGAGATCGAATCGCCTGACGACAAGCTGGACCAAGAAGGCTTCTCTTCGGAGACGGAGCTGATGCTCGACTTCGAATCGATGTGCCGAGAGAGGGTCTCAGACGACTCGGACGCAGACATAACAGTGGTGGAGAACCTTGAAGATGGCCCTAAGGATTCTTCAGATCAATCTCCACCACTGTAAAGCAGCATCGGCTGCCTTCATACTCCGCTTGGACGCGAGTGGAGCCGACGTAGTCCTAATCCAGGAGCCTTGGGTGGTAGGAAATAAGGTCTGCGGATAAGGGACGAAGGAATACAAGATCATTGTATCCCAAAATGAAGGTAAAACCCGTACCTGCATACTTGCGAGAAGGCACCTAAATATCATTCTGCTCCATAATTACAGCGATGGCGACAACACGGCGGCAAGCCTATAGATAAAAGGGACTCAAATCAGGCTGGTGTCGTCCTATATGGCCCATGAGGAAAATGATCCTCCCAACGTTCGCAAACTAGCCAGCGACAGCGAAAGGTCGGACAGAGACCTGCTAATAGGTTGCGATGCCAACGCTCACCACACCCAATGGAGGAGCACGGACACAAATGTAAGGGGTGAGTCACTTTTCAGCTTCATCCTGGACTCAAACTTATTTATTTGTAATCGGGGCAACGACCCCACTTTTATACTTAAAAATCGACAGGAGGCTATTGACCTCACGTTAGTGTCAAACAAACTGTTAGACACAGTCAAGAATTGGAAAGTCCTAGAGGACCATTCCTTCTCGGATCACAGGTACATCGAGACGATATTAGGGGGGAAATGCCCATGGAAATGCTCAGCAAATGGAATTAGCTCACTTTCTACCAATTCTATATATGCTTGAGCATTCATCTGGCCGGATATAAAACAAATTGGAGGCTTCCCTTTAGCACCAAATGCAGCCCATATCATAAGCGATCCACCGCCATGGTTCCGCTTGTAGCAAGTTGCCCGTGGATGACGCGGATCTTTCCAATACTTATGATGGCCGTCTGGACCGTCTAAATTAAATTTTTTCTCATCACTAAAAATGATATTTTCGAATTGGAGGTCCCAGAACTTCTGTTTTTCATAAAAGGCCATGCGCGCATCTTTATAACGTTTAATTAAGCGGGGTTTGCCAACTTTGTTTTGATATGTGAGCTTCAAGTTGTTGTGCAAAATTTGGCACACACGTTGCCTGGTGATTTTTAAGCCGAGTTCTGCCTTGATTTTGTTGCAGCTCATCATGTCTTCAGTTGCCAGCTGCCGCATGTGCCATTTTGTCCGTTTGCTGATGGTTGGTACCAGGCCAAGCTGACGATTTATGCGGTAACCGTCTGGATCTTTTAAAAAGTTCGAAATTGTATTACGATGTCGATTCATTAGCGAAGCGATTCGACCAGATTTCATGCCGGCTAGTTGCATTCCCTTGATCCTTCCCTTTTCTTCCTCAGAAAAATCTTTGCGACGAGGCATTTTGAACTAAAAATTCTATTTTCTTTAATATGAGTTCTTACGTACAAAATTAATCAGCTTGTCACTTTTACTGAAAAGATGCTAACACTGCGACTCTCAAAACATGAATAAACATGATTGCACATACATATATCTGTTTTCTACGTAGAGCTCGACTTTGATCTCTTATCTAAGCTAACGGTACCACAAATGTGGTTCAAAGAAGACGAGAATTTGTCATAACTGAGCACAACAATAAAAGATAAGAACTGCATAGTCAAACCAAACAAGCAGCTATTACTTTTTAAGAAAAATTCCAAAATAATTTTTGCACATATAGCCATTTTACTAAGGTACTTCACAAATTTTCTATTTAATTCACCTATGTCTACATCAATTTTTAAGGTTTTTGTCCTCTTTCCTATTTCCAAGTCTTTAAGCTCTCTCCATGTCCTTCTTGTTGATATTGCACTTTGAAATCTTACAGAATAAAAAGATTTTTTAGCTGTTAGTATTAACTGGTTGGATTTTTTCCTTACATTTTTAAAGTCCCGATAATGAACAGACGTTCTGTAGCGTTTGTTTATATTTATTGTTTATATTGTTTTATATTGTGTGCTATACATTGGTTGAACCATGGATTTTTCTTTGGTGGAATCTTTAATTTACGCAGCGGTACAAATTTCTTATGAAGACATGTTATGTAAGCCCGTAGTTTTTCTACTTGGGAATCAACATCATCCACGTTATTTTCCAGTCATATGTATTAAATTGATCATTAAGTTTGGTAATGTCAATACTCTTGAAATTTCGGTACCATATGTCGTCGTCAATCTTTTTACAATTAAAATCATATGTCAGGAAAATTAGATCGTGTCTGGAAAATATTGGGACAGATAACTGATCATATTCGCTTCTAGCTCTTGCTTAAGCCGGTTGTGTTTTGTTCTTGCTCCTGCGCTCTCCGCCCTTTTGCTTAAATATCATACAACATTGTTGTCAATTTGTTTTGATATATCATCGCATCTCTTTAATTTGATTATACTTTGTGTTAATCACCAGTGTTTCGTTTGTAAACTAGTGCTTAATATAAATACAATATTCGCAACGTAACGCATCGGACTCGTGCAGGCAATTTGTTATTGTTTTTTACCCAGTCTGCTTTTCGTTATCGTTTCTTCGGTGTGCACTGTTTCTCGCGCATCAGCGTTTGCATCGCCCACACTCTCTCGAAAGCATAAGCGGGCCTGCTGCTCGCATTGTCGCTCTTACTCTCTCTGGATTGCCTATACTCTCCCTCTTTGTGGACTATTCTTTTGCGTCTCTGCTTTGGTGAGTTTACTGCTCGTTTCCTGCACTTCGTTGGATCATCTGCTCTGCATTATTGCCGCTGCTGATTGTCGGGCTCGCTCTGCTGTCTGCTCTCCCATTTTACCTGCGCTCTCACTCTGTACTTTTATTATTCGTGCACAGTGATTCTACTGCTGTCAATAATGGCAATCGTTTGCAGTGCAAAGAAATGTGAATTCGGTGGTGTAATCATTGGTGATTCATTCCTCAGCTGCTGGCTGTGCGACAATTTGCCCACATAAAATGTGCTGGTGGCGGAAATTTTGGCCGGCTAAACGATCTGATCTCGAAACGCATGGGCCTGTCTTGGTCATGCCTGGCTTGTCGGGAGATTGAGGCCGAAATGCGCACATTCATGAGACAGACTCGATCTGGGTTTCTGGATGTCCGGAAACAATTTGTGGCTCTCAACGATAAATTTCTAGCCCTTGAATCGCAGTTTCTTGGGCTCAAACTCTTGAGCGAATCGCCTAGAAGGAAAATTCCGCATAATGATACCAATCTCTTGCAACCTAATCCGATTGGTACGCCTGCCTCCCACCTTCATCCATCGGAAGCATTTGTTACTCCGTGTGGTCATGCCTCGCCGTTAGCTGTAAACCCGCCAACGGCGGCTCCGGTGTTCTTTACACCGAGCAATGTGCTTCCTTCGAGCATCCAAGTTCCCAACAGCATCAATCCCATCCCTGCAGTTTTTGCTGCCATCACTTCTGACGTGGTGAGTGCTCCTAGTGCGGGTGTGTTGGTTGCTGGTGATGTCTTGCCAATTCCTGCTCCAGCCGCTGCTGCCAATTCTTCTGCCCCAAGACCGAGATCTCTTTTAGGAGTGGCTCCACCATCTCGATCTCGCTCGGGACTTCAACTTAGAGCAGTTGTCCCTCGGAAAGCAATATTTGTTTCCCGTCTCATTCCTGAGGCTACAACGGAGGATGTTAAACAACATCTTTCCTTTAAACTTAACGATTCGCCTGATGATAATTGTGACTAAATTTACATTTAAACAGAAGCGCAACATATCATCCTTTGAAATTCTTCTCCCTGATTCTTTACTATCTAAATCTCTTGAACCATCAATATGGCCTGAGCATACAATTATGCATGAGTTCCTTCATATAGATTCGAACTCGAGTCCCAGAATTACCGAACCTGCTGCTCCAAAAAACTGATGTACCATTTTTCTATTCACTATCAGAACGTACGCAGTTTGTTGAGCAATTTGTTGGGCAAAACAAATTCATACAAATAGTGCGTCTTTTGATTTCGACGCCATCGCTTTAACTGAAACCTGGCTTAACTCTTCAATCAATAATCATGAAATTTTCATTGACAGTTACACCATTTATAGAATGGACCGCCCATCTTTCGCTGGTAGGGTTCTGATTGCAGTCAAATCTGATTTCTTATCTGAGTTATTCCCATTCAATAACATCCATGGAATTGAATTTGTTGCAGTCAAAGTTCGTGTTGGTTCGGCATTTTTCTATTTAACCTGCTCCTACATTCCTCCCAGGTCGGATGCTGAGATTTACTCAAACCACTGCTCAGCAATTAATACTGTCGCATCTGCATTAGGTTGCAATGATCAAATTATTGTCATGGGGGACTTTAACCTCCCATTTCTTTCTTGGCTGCCTTGCGATGACGCTAACCTTTTGTTCTCCAATTGCCACAATGACTTTATCAATGGGCTAACGGATATTTCCCTTGTCCAAATTAATGCCGTCAAAAACATTAGGGACAGACTTCTTGACCTCATGTTTGTTAACGATGCTTCACTTGCTACGGTATCTAGAGCAAGCCCAATATCATTCCCTGAAGATCCTTACCATCCAACTTTGTCGATATCTCTTGAGTGTACCCGATCTGGTTGTGCTGACAGTTCCATGGCTCCTTGCCACATAAAGTGTTTTCGCAAAACAAACTTTATCGATTTAGATCTACATCTCTCGCGTGTTGATTGGTCGTTTCTTTATTCATTACCGAACATAGACGCAACTGTTAACTCGTTTTATATTCTCTTCTAGCTCATTCGCTTCTAGCTCTTGCTTAAGCCGGTTGTGTTTTTTTCTTGCTCCTGCGTTCTCCGCCCTTTTGCTTAAATATCATACAACATTGTTGTCAATTTGTTTTGATATATCATCGCATCTCTTAATTTGATTATACTTTGTGTTAATCACCAGCGTTTCGTTTGTAAACTAGTGCTTAATATAAATACAATATTCGCAACGTAACGCATCGGACTCGTGCAGGCAATTTGTTATTGTTTTTTACCCAGTCTGCTTTTCGTTATCGTTTCTTCGGTGTGCCCTGTTTCTCGCGCATCAGCGTTTGCATCGCCCACACTCTCTCGAAAGCATAGCGGGCCTGCTGCTCGCATTGTTGCTCTCACTCTCTCTGGATTGCCTATACTCTCCCTCTTTGTGGACTATTCTTTTGTGTCTCTGCTTTGGTGAGTTTACTGCTCGTTTCCTGCACTTCGTTGGATCATCTGCTCTGCATTATTGCCGCTGCTGATTGTCGGGCTCGCTCTGCTGTCTGCTCTCCCATTTTACCTGCGCTCTCACTCTGTACTTTTATTATTCGTGCACAGTGATTCTACTGCTGTCAATAATGGCAATCGTTTGCAGTGCAAAGAAATGTGAATTCGGTGGTGTAATCATTGGTGATTCATTCCTCAGCTGCTGGCTTTGCGACAATTTTGCCCACATAAAATGTGCTGGTGGCGGAAATTTTGGCCGGCTAAACGATCTGATCTCGAAACGCATGGGCCTGTCTTGGTCATGCCTGGCTTGTCGGGAGATTGAGGCCGAAATGCGCACATTCATGAGACAGACTCGATCTGGGTTTCTGGATGTCCGGAAACAATTTGTGGCTCTCAACGATAAATTTCTAGCCCTTGAATCGCAGTTTCTTGGGCTCAAACTCTTGAGCGAATCGCCTAGAAGGAAAATTCCGCATAATGATACCAATCTCTTGCAACCTAATCCGATTGGTACGCCTGCCTCCCACCTTCATCCATCGGAAGCATTTGTTACTCCGTGTGGTCATGCCTCGCCGTTATCTGTAAACCCGCCAACGGCGGCTCCGGTGTTCTTTACAACGAGCAATGTGCTTCCTTCGAGCATCCAAGTTCCCAATAGCATCAATCCCATCCCTGCAGTTTTTGCTGCCATCACTTCTGACGTGGTGAGTGCTCCTAGTGCGGGTGTGTTGGTTGCTGGTGATGTCTTGCCAATTCCTGCTCCAGCCGCTGCTGCCAATTCTTCTGCCCCAGGACCGAGATCTCTTTTAGGAGTGGCTCCACCATCTCGATCTCGCTCGGGACTTCAACTTAGAGCAGTTGTCCCTCGGAAAGCAATATTTGTTTCCCGTCTTATTCCCGAGGCTACAACGGAGGACGTTAAACAACATCTTTCCTCTAAACTTAACGCTTCGCCTGATGATATTGTTGTGACTAAATTTACATTTAAACACAAGCGCAACATATCATCCTTTAAAATTCTTCTCCCTGATTCCTTACTATCCAAATCTCTTGAACCGTCAATATGGCCTGAGCATACTATTATGCATGAGTTCCTTCACAAAGATTCGAACTCGAGTCCTAGAATTACCGAACTCGTTTTATAGCTCTATTTACTCCGCCCTTAATACATTTGTTCCAGATATCACCGTACCCGTATCGTCCAAGCCTCCCTGGTTCACCAAGTATTTGTCATACTTAAAAAATAATAAATCCAGGCTCTATAAAAAGTACCAGAAGTCGGGCTCCACGTCGGCCTTAGCTCTATACTCCTCCGCTCGCTCCCTGTTCCTTGCCGTTAATAGTCAGTGTTATAATCAATACCTTTCACAATGTAGTAGAAACTTTCGTAGTGATCCTAAAAAATTCTATTCGTTCGTTAACTCTAAGCGTAAGTCAAACGCTTTTCCTCCGTCCCTTCATTATCAGAACAGAACAGAAGCTTCTGCTGTTGGTATTGCAAATTTATTCGCTACCTTTTTCCAAACAACGTACTCGTCTTATATTTATAACGCATCCACTCCGTATCCGTACCAGCTACCTCAAGCTAACAGCATTTTTCTGCCCATTTTCGAGGAAAACGTTGTTCTGGAAGGTTTGTCATCTATGGACTTATCGTTTTCTGCGGGTCCAGATAAGGTACCAAGTTGCATTTTAAAACACTGTGCCCAGTCCCTTTGCAAACCCTTGACCTTTCTCTTCAACCTCTCTTTGGAAAAGTCTTGTCTTCCATTAATTTGGAATGAGTCCTTCATCATTCCGCTTTACAAAAAAGGTTCAAGATCAAATATTGAAAACTATCGTGGTATCGCAAAGCTTTCCGCCATCCCGAAGCTTCTTGAGTTCCTGGTAACCCGGCAACTGCAACATCTTTGTTGCAGCTTGATATCTCCGTCGCAACACGGTTTTTCAGACATCGTTCAACATCGACTAACCTTCTTGAGTTTTCTAACCTAATCCACCGTGGTTTTCAAAGTGGTTTGCAGACGGATGTAGTTTTTACGGACTTCAGCAAGGCATTCGATTCTGTGAACCATGCTCTGCTTATTCACAAGCTCTCTTTATTACGGTTCCCAACGAATCTTCTAGATTGGATTTTGTCCTATCTCTCTAACCGTACTCAACGTGTTTTGTTTTCTAATGTTTTATCAAATATTGTTAATGTTACTTCAGGTGTGCCACAAGGAAGTCATCTGGGCCCGCTTCTGTTTATTCTATTTGTGAATGACCTTCCTCAAGTTATATCATACTCTACTACACTAATGTATGCTGATGATGTTAAAATCTGTCTGCCTTACTCTGATTGGTATTTGCACACACGCCTTCAACTGGATCTAAGTGAACTACTACTGTGGTGTTCAACTAATCTTCTTTTTCTGAACCTTTCTAAATGCAAACTTTTGACATTTTACCGTCGCGCTCCACATTTTGTCTCATATGCTCTAGGAAATCATGTCCTCGAGCGAATTTCGAGTTCAAATGACCTTGGAGTCCTTTTTGATCATAAGATGTGTTTTAAAAGCCATATAGCTGCTACAGTCAATAAAGCTAAGGGTGTTTTAGCGTTCATTAAACGTTGGTCCAAGGAGTTTGACGACCCGTACGTTACGAAACAACTATATATCTCGTTAGTACGTCCTATATTGGAGTATTGTTCTTGTGTTTGGAGCCCGCAGTATAAAGAGCAGCAGGTTGTTATTGAATCCGTGCAAAAGCAATTTTTAATTTTTGCCCTTCGTAACTTTAACTGGGACTCGGGTAGAATCTTGCCACCCTACCGGTCTAGGCTAAATCTTATTGACCTGCCGTCGTTGCACCATCGCAGAATATGCAACGGCGTAATGTTCGTGCACAAGCTCCTTCTCGGGATTATTGACTCCCATACTCTCTTGGGTCAGATTGACTTGGCCGTCCCATCTAGACCTACCCGTACTTTTAGGCCTATCCGTTTACCCATATGTAGGTCTAATTATGCCGAACATGAACCTTTTAGGGTTTTATGCCATAATTATAACTCCCTCTGTCATATCCTATCCCCTGAACTGTCTCTTAAACTAATTGCATGCAATATTTATAATCACTTAAATTTAACTAATTTTTAACTACTCTTTTTTCCTCCTTTTGTAATTAAGTATCATTATTAACAGATAATTTGTTAATTTCATAAATAAATAAAAATAAAAATAGCTCTATTTACTCCGCCCTTAATACATTTGTTCCAGATATCACTGTACCCGTATCGTCCAAGCCTCCCTGGTTCACCAAGTATTTGTCATACTTAAAAACAACAAATCCAGGCTCTATAAAAAGTACCAGAAGACAGGCTCCACGTCGGCCTTAGCTCTATACTCCTCCGCTCACTCCCTGTTCCTTGCCGTTAATAGTCAGTGTTATAATCAATACCTTTCACAATGTAGTAGAAACTTTCGTAGTGATCCTAAAAAATTCGTTTCGTTCGTTAACTCTAAGCGTAAGTCAGATGCTTGACCTCTTTCCCTTCATTTCCAGAACAAAACAGAAGCTTCTGCTGTTGGTATTGCAAATTTATTCGCTAGCTTTTTCCAAACAACGTACTCGTCTCATATTTACAACGCATCCACTCCGTATCCGTACCATCTACCTCAAGCTAACAGCATTTTTCTGCCTATTTTCGAGGAAAGTGTTGTTCTGGAAGGTTTGTCATCTATGGACATATCGTTTTCTGCGGGTCCAGATAAGGTACCAAGTTGCATTTTAAAACACTGTGCCCAGTCCCTTTGCAAACCCTTGACCTTTCTCTTTAACCTCTCTTTGGAACAGTCTTGTCTCCCAGTAATTTGGAATGAGTACTACATCATCCCGCTTCACAAAAAAGATTCAAGATCAAATATTGAAAACTATCGTGGTATCGCAAAGCTTTCAGCCATCCCGAAACTTCTTGAGTTCCTGGTCACCCGGCAACTGCAAAATCTTTGTTGCAGCTTGATATCTCCGTCGCAACACGATTTTTTCAGACATCGTTCAACATCGACTAACCTTCTTGAGTTCTCTAACTTAATCCACCGTGGTTTTCAAAGTGGTTTGCAGACGGATGTAGTTTTTACGGAGTTCAGTAAGGCATTTGATTCTGTGAACCATGCTCTGCTTATTCACAAGCTCTCTTTATTAGGGTTCAAAACGAATCTTCTAGATTGGATTTTGTCCTATCTCTCTAGCCGTACTGTTTTGTATTATAATGTGTTGTCAAATATTGTTAATGTTACTTCAGGAGTGCCACAGGGAAGTCATCTGGGTCCGCTTCTGTTTATTTTATTTGTGAATGACCTTCCTCAAGCTGTAACATACTCTACTACACTAATGTATGCTGATGATGTTAAAATCTGTCTGCCATACTCTGATTGGTATTTGCACACACGCCTTCAACTGGATCTAAGTGAACTACTACTGGGGTGTTCAACTAATCTTCTTTTTCTGAACCTTTCTAAATGCAAACTTTTGACATTTTACCGTCGCGCTCCACATTTTGTCTCATATGCTCTAGGAAATCATGTCCTCGAGCGAATTTCGAGTTCAAATGACCTTGGAGTCCTTTTTGATCATAAGATGTGTTTTAAAAGCCATATAGCTGCAACAGTCAATAAAGCTAAGGGTGTTTTAGCGTTCATCAAACGTTGGTCCAAGGAGTTTGACGACCCGTACGTTACAAAACAACTATATATCTCGTTAGTACGTCCTATATTGGAGTATTGTTCTTGTGTTTGGAGCCCGCAGTATAAAGAGCAGCAGGTTGTTATTGAATCCGTGCAAAAGCAATTTTTAATTTTTCCCTTCGTACCTTTAACTGGGACTCGAGTAGAATCTTGCCACCCTACCGGTCTAGGCTTAATCTTATTGACCTGCCGTCGTTGCACCATCGCAGAATATGCAACGACGTAATGTTCGTGCACAAGCTCCTTCTCGGGATTGTTGACTCCCAAACTCTCTTGGGTCAGATTGACTTGGCCGTCCCATCTAGACCTACTCGTACTTTTAGGCCTATCCGTTTACCCATATGTAGGTCTAATTATGCCAAACATGAACCTTTTAGGGTTTTATGCCATAATTATAACTCCCACTGTCATACCCTATCCCCTGAACTGTCTCTTAAACTAATTGCATGCAATATTTATAATCACTTAAATTTAACTAACTTTTAACTACTCTTTTTTCCTCCTTTTGTAATTAAGTATCATTATTAACAGATAATTTGTTAATTTAATAAAATAAATAAAAAAATATAGAAGGATTTTTTCTTTATCATTAACCAAACAAAGGTCCAATAATGCGTTTGCAGTATTTACAAAATGTGTTTGTCTACTATTATTGACTAGATGCAATCCTAACGATGCTATCGCTGACGCAGTTCCTTCAGTATATTGCTGTTTAAATCTCCGATTATAATCACTGTTGTCATTTTAGCTTATTTTAAGCTAGATTTGGCTTATTTTAAAATCAAATAGCTTGAAGGATAATTAAAATGCTTATAGCTTGAAATCTAGCTTATTTAAAATTGTATTTAGCTTATTTTGGCCTCAAAATATTTAGCACAAAACAATTTTTGTTTGTTGATTGTATTGTAATTCGTATATCGGTATATCGTGCAATACCATACATTTATTGAAATGTAAAACAAAACTTTCGGGCAGCTGGCGTTATTTGCTTTGCATATTCTTTCACTGCCATGGTCAAATGCTGCGGTTGAGAGAGTATTCAGTCAAATGAATATTGTCAAAACGAAATTGCGCAATCAAATGTGTCTTCAAAGTTTGAACGCAACATTAACCATAAGGTTTGTTTTTAAAATGTTAAATTATTTAATGTATACTAAGTAAATTCTTTTGAATGTTATAGATATGGACTGCGACGTCATGGCAAATGTTGCCATAATTACAAACTTCCCAGCAAATGCATTATGTTAATTAAGTCATCCGTCAAATATTCGGAATCTAATAATGATGTGGATGAAATCATTTCATTAATTTAATTAAACAATTTTAATTATCCATTATTTTGATGTGTTTTTATGGTTAGCTTATTTTTAAGCGTTGTTTTTTAATTTTTAGCTTAATCTAGCTTATTTTTTTCTTCAATTTAGCTTATCGTGACTCTCCAAATCTGGCAACACTGCTGCTGTGTGGTCTTCATTGCTGAAATTTGGGAGCAAAAATAAGTGCAACTCTCTTTTTGCAAGTATGCAGGTACGAATTTTACCTGCGGTCTCAGCTACGTATAGCTTATAGTCTGGAGTCCTCAGACCGGAGACCCTGTTTCCGAGGATCCAGGGCTCCTGAATGAGGACTATGTCGGCTCCACCCTTGGCTAGGTGGAGCAGTAGGGCAGCGCATGCTGCCTTACAATGGTGGAGGTTTATCTGCAGGAGCGTCAGGGACATTCCCGAGTCTCCCCTCCACCATTGTTGTCTCCAGGTCGCTGTCGGGGGACTCCAGGTTCTCCCCGACATCGCTGTGGCTTAGAACCCTGGCTAGGTCGCTCTCGTCGGACACGTAGCCGTCCAGGATGTCGTCCGACACTATGCAGGAGCGTCAGTGACATTCCCGAGTCACCCCTCCACCATTGTTGTCTCCAGGTCGCTGTCGGGGGACTCCAGGTTCTCCCGGACATCGCTGTGGCTTAGAACCCTGGCTAGGTCGCTCTCGTCGGACACGTAGACGTCCAGGATGTCGTCCGACACTATGGACGCCGCATCCGACGCCGGGTTGGCCTCCGCACACGAGGCCTCTCCCTTCGGGATCACCGGCAGCTCTAGGTCTGGCTCGACCTCCGCTTGCCTGCCCTTGCGGTCGGACTTGTAGGGGGATATGGTTATTTTCTTGTAACCATAGTCCACCAGTCCGTCCGTTTGGACGAGGAGTTCTAGGGACTCCTCATTTAGGACGAGGATTATCTGGCGCCTCTGCCCTTGGATATCCTCCGCCTTGGCCACCTTCCAATCGGCTGTAGGAAGGTGGGGGTTGCAGACCTGCAGTAACCTGAGGATCTTCTCAGGCTCTGCAGGCTTAGCCGAGACCCATGCTCGGGCTCTCGGTCTACTTGGGACATCTTCCCACTTCACGGCCTCCAGCTTGGCCCCTGAAGAGACCTTCCAGAGGGCAGCCACCGCCTTCGTGTAGAGGGCCGCAGAGCAAGCGTCTTGGCAGGCGATGGCTTTCACCTTGCCTTGATACCACCCTGCGTCGTCACACTTCGGCGGTGGTCCGCCATTTTCCTCCAGTTCTTGTAGGAACCGGTCCTGGAGCTCGTTTTCGACCAGCTGCCACTTGTCCCTAGGGACATGGCCGTCCTCGGCGCCCCTGTCCAGGACGCCGATTAGGGTCTTGCCCCTCGCCACCTCAGTGAATGATCGGTTGTTGAGGTGGGTTTTCACCCGCTTTGCTTGCTGGGCTTAGCCTGGCTGAGTAGCGGGGTCCTCCGCTGAGCGTTGCCGCTTGTTGGGGGCCTTGGCTGCGCCCTTTCCGGCTTTGGCTGGCTGGAAGTCCGGCAGGATTGAGGCGGCTCACAGCCACTGCTCAATTCCTTCCACTGACGCCCTGTAGTTAGGGTCTTCGTTGGCCATGTTGAAAGCCGCTTGTCTCCTGTCCTGGTACGACGGCTTTCCTCCCCGTGGTGCAGAGACGCTGCCCGCCGGTGCTCTCATGCGTTCTTCGGTCCCGGTGCGCTTACCAGCCGCGATTACGCTCTGATTAGCAGCCACCCCGGTATCCGATTCGCCCTTGGAGCCACCCGACTTGGAAGGACTCGATTGGCTTTTCGGGTCCCCCCTCGCTGCGGCTGCTGTCTGAAGACGGTGGACCGACTCAGTCTCCTTCCCCGTCTTCTTTGGACCTGGTTTCCCAGGCGTTGATGTAGAGGGATTGGCTTGTCCCTCCGGTACTTAAAAAGGAGTACCGAGCTCCTTTGCGGTGTTTTTGTTTTTGACATATGAATTGTTTGGCATTGTTGTTCCCACTAGTAGGCGGGAAGGGGTTGGTCACCCGAGGCATAGCCCGCTTGCCCCGGTAAGGCTAATTTAAACTGGAGATCGGCAGGTATCCAGAGTCCGCATATTAGCGACCGCACACCCCCCCGGCCATGCATCCCTAGGCATATAACAGTGTCACCTTGGATTGGGGTAATTTCACTGAGAGTTTTCTTTTCTCCACCCGACTACCATTCGGCAGCATCCTGGCAGAGACATGACCGTACCAGGACCTGTTTCCAGTCGCCCTCGCGGGGAGAGTGTAGTCGCACTTTTAAAGGTGTGTACAGTTACGGCGGGTGACGGTTCGCTCGCAACTCTCCGTATCCTAGGGGTGTGGGGCACAAACCGCCTCGGGTACAGGGCAAGCCCTACCCCGGAGCGGCTGCGCCTCATTCCGAGCTTACAGTTGTACAAGCCGACCCGCCATCCGTTTATCCCCCTGTAGCACCCGATGGCTGACGGCCAACATCAGACTTAAAGAATATATATTTTTTTAATTTTTGATTTAAAAAAAAAATAATAATTAAAAAAATATATATAGTGACATATCCATAATTCCCCACATCCCATACACATTATGTTTATGTACAATTCATCCACCCCATCCACACAAGTAACAGGACCCCACTCAAGAATCAATAACTGTTTCTTCCCATACTCCAAGCTAGGGCCCCCCAAAATATAAACAATGGACCCCTTTGTTTCATCAACATTAGAATCACGCCACTCTCGAGAAATCGATTCTTTAGAATCACGCCACTCATGAGGACCAATCAAAGCTAGACATAAAACCAAGGAGTATCACATTCCTAGCTCCGTCATGTAAGGCAACACCGATCGCCAGCAGTGGATGCCTTTCATCAAAGCCGACGCATCCCCAAATATCGATCCAGGCACGTACGCCACCGACACGAAGATGCAGCCGAGGAAAGCAACGCCCGAAGCCAGAGTCGGGAGTTCCAAGAGAAGGGCTCATGGAAACTAGCCAGCAGCAGAGATCAGTTCCGTTTGAGACAAGCAGACCCAAAGTCAAGTCGGGGAATTCATTTAAATCTTGTGACATAAAGATATTTAAGTTTGTAAAATAAAAGTCTTTTTTTTAAAAACTTAAAATCGAGTTGCGGATATTTAACTGGCGCAGTCGGTAGGATTTCGTTTAAAATTAACACCTATATTTCGGTAATGGTCAGCTTGTGTAATTTCTAATTACTGTGATCACGTAATCCCGGAATCGTTAATAAAATTGTGAAATCCACCAAAGAACCTATGTGCTACGAGCACATACGACTTGCAAAACTAAAATTAAGTGAACTGAAGTAAGCGGAGATAGTGAATCACCAAGGACAGTGAAACACTAAATACAAAATCAAAAAACATACAAGTGAACCAAAATAAAGTTTACAACTACTGAAAACAAAACAAAACCCAATCAACACCAACAACTACAACATGGCGTTACCACCACTATCATTGAGCGAAATCCACTTGAACCAGGCACTGCTGTCGATCCGACAAATACCTTCCTATGACGGTTCATCTGGACAGCTAAGCTCATTTATCAAACGAATCGAATATGTATGCGGATTATATCCAACTGAAGATCTTCGCCAACAAAGGATCCTATTTGGAGCGACCGAGATCAACTGACAGGAGAGGCACAACGCATATCGCAAATGATACAACCCAACACGTGGCTCGAACTGAAGACGGCGCTGATCAACGAGTTCAAAAATCACACACCATATGAAGAACTCTTACGACAACTATACACCACCAGATTCAACGGCAGTCTTCGTAAGTTTATAGAAGAATTAGAGATAAAAGCATTATTAATAAATAATAAGCTAAACTTAGAAAACATACCTGAAAATAATGTCATTTATAAAAACGCTTTGAACAACACAATTAAAGATGTCATTACTCGAAAACTTCCTGACAGAATGTTCATGACCTTAGCAAGAAAAGATATTACCACATTGTCTAATCTTAAGAAGGCAGCACAAGAAGAAGGATTGTACGAAGCTAGTACAACAGATTCAAGTACAAATAAAGATCAATCGAAATCGTCTCAATCAAATCGAAAGAATGTTGGAAACTATTATCCAAATTATAATACTACTAACTATCACAATCAAACTCAGAGTTCATCTGGAACAGGTCAGACTCATCGAACAAATCAAAATCAAAATTCCCAAAATCCTGGATTATACAATGAGTTCAAAAATTCCTTGAATCAAGGTAGGGCTCAGAATCCATTGAATCAGCAAATATCTCAAAACCAAGCTAGTGGGAGTAGACCCAACCAACCTACTAAAAGAGTGAGGGAGAGCCAGCCAAACGAAGATGGACGTAAATTTTCATCAAGCCGCCTCGGAAGAAACCGAGGAGGACCCTATATAAACATTACCATTAATAAAAGAATATTAAGGTGTATCGCTGACTCGGGATCATCGATCAACATCATGAAAGAAAATTATACAGATTCCGAGATAAAAGACGATAACCTTACGGTCCATACCATCAATGGACCTGTCCGTTTAACTAAAAGTATAATGAGGAATGCGAACAAAACATGTCCGTCCGAACAAAAGTTCTACATACATAACTTTTCCGAAAATTATGATATTTTATTAGGAAGAGAATACTTGATGGCAAGTAAAGCCGTCATCGATTACAGAAATGACACTGTAACACTAGGAGCTATGTCGTACCCAATCATTCAGAGTGGAGAAGCTATTGAAGCCGGCAAGACCGCACAGAAGTGCACTGATCCCTCTACAAAAGAAGAGAAGATCGCACCTAAGTGCCTTGACCCATCTCCCGAGGGAGATCAATACTTCGCTTCCGCTCTAGACAGTGAATTAAGGGAATGTAATCAATTAAGATTAGAACACTTAAACGACGAAGAGAGGGAAGAGTTAAAGAAGGTCTTATATGAGTTTAAGGATGTGCAGTACAGAGAAGGTGACAATTTGACTTTCACAAGTACAATCAAGCACGAGATCAGAACTCAACATGAAGACCCGGTCTACAGACGACCATACAAATATGCCCAGATACATGATCAGGAGGTAAACCAGCAAATCAAAGATATGATCAGGCAGGGAATAATTCGAAAGTCGAATTCTCCTTACTGCTCGCCCATATCTATGATTCCGAAGAAAATAGATGCTTCAGGAAAGCAAAAATATCGAATGGTAGTAGACTATAGAAGTCTAAATGAAATAACAGTTAAGGAAAAATTCCCAACTCCAAGAATGGATGAAATCCTAGACAAACTAGGTAAATGTCAGTATTTTACGACAATCGATTTAGCAAAAGGTTTCCATCAAATACCCATGGAACCTAGCTCAATCCCCAAAACTGCGTTCTCCACTAAGCATGGAAATTACGAGTTCACTCGTATGCCCTTTGGGCTAACCACTGCCCCCGCTACCTTCCAACGATGTATGAACAATCTGCTAGAAGAGTTCATCTTCAAAGATTGCTTTGTATACTTAGATGACATCATTATATTTTCCACTTCATTGGAAGAACACTTGTTGTCACTAAGGAGAGTATTTGGAAAGTTGAGAGACGCCAACTTGAAGCTACAAATGGATAAATGTGAATTCATGAAAAAGGAAACTGAATTCCTAGGTCATGTAGTCACTACTGAAGGAATAGTACCAAATCCAGGCAAAATCTCTGCCATTGTCAAATTTCCAATACCAGAAACGACTAAACAAATAAAGTCATTCTTAGGTCTGTGCGGGTTCTACAGGAAATTCATTCCTAATTTTGCAAACATAGCAAAAGCCATGACACTCAAACTAAAGAAAGGAGTTGTCATAGACCCCAAGGAAGAAAAGTACGTCGAGGCATTTGAGAGACTAAAATTACTCATCACCTCAGACCCTATCCTTGCGTTCCCAGACTTTGACAAAATGTTCACGGTAACAACCGACGCTAGTAACATAGCATTGGGAGCGGTTTTGTCACAAGAACACAAACCGATCTGCTACGCTAGCAGAACCCTAAATGAACATGAAATAAACTATTCAGCCATCGAAAAGGAACTATTAGCGATCGTATGGGCAACCAAGTATTTCCGTTCATACCTGTTCGGTAGAACATTCGAGATACAAAGCGATCATAAACCCTTGATTTGGTTGAACAACCTCAAGGATCCAAATATGAAATTACAAAGGTGGAAAATAAAACTGAATGAGTTTGATTTTAAAATGAAATATCTACCAGGCAAAGAAAATCATGTAGCTGATGCCTTATCAAGGGTAAAGATTAATGAAAATCTCCTTGGAGAAGCTTCCAATAGCGTTGGTGCAACTGTACATAGCGCACAGGAAGACAATCTAAATCACATTGCTATCACGGAAAGACCAATTAACTATTACAATCGGCAAATTGAGCTAATAAAAGGCAATGAAGATAAGGTAGAAACAATTCGTTATTTTCACAAGCTAATCATCAAGATCACGTATAAGGAAATGACTAACACCTTAGCGAAGGATATAATAAAGAAATATCTATGCACCAAAAAGAGCGCATTATATTTCCATAACGAAATAGATTTTCCTCCATTCCAAAAAGCCTATTTAGAAATCATTAATTCTAACAATATAACCAAAGCTATTAAATCAAGCACGAAACTACTAGATATTCAGAATTACGCTGAATTTAAAGAAACCATATTAAAGAATCATAAAGGCTTACTCCATCCAGGGATAGAGAAAACCGTCCATTGGTTTAGGGAAAATACTATTACCCGGATTATCAAAAACTAATCCAAAACATCATAAACGAATGTCCTACTTGTAATATTGCCGAAACAGAGCATAGAAATACGAAGTTGTCATTCGAAACTACACCGGAAATACTGAACATCAGAGAGAAATACGTCATGGATTTCTATATGGTTGGTAACCAACAGTTCCTATCATGTATTGACGTATACTCGAAGTTTGCCACTCTTGTAGAAGTAAAAAGTCGTGACTGGTTAGAAGCAAAAAGAGCCATCATGAAAGTTTTTAACGAGATGGGCAAACCAATTGAAATCAAAGCCGACAAAGATTCAGCTTTTATGTGCACAGCATTGCAAGCATGGCTGAATGCGGAAAACGTCAAAATAGAGATCACTTCCAGCAAAATGGAATATCTGACGTAGAAAGATTTCATAAAACAGTAAATGAAAAATTAAGAATAATATCTAGCGAGGATAACCCAGAAGATAGATTCACGAAGTTTGAATTAATTCTTTATACTTATAATCATAAAACCAAACATAATACTACAAATAGGACACCAGCTGATATATTCATTTATGCAGGCTCACCTGATTATGACACCCAACTGAATAAAGTGAATAAAATAACTCAATTAAATAAAAACCGCATAGAGTATGAAGTAGATACCCGCTATAAACTATCACCTCTAGTTAAGTCTAAGGTAACAAATCCTTTCAAAAGGACGGGCGAAATTAGACAGCTAGACGAAAAACATTATGAAGAAAAGAATAGGGGTAGGAAAATAACTCATTATAAATCAAAATTCAAGAAAAAGAAGAAATCTAATACAAGGAAATATAATAATTCCAGAGAAACCGAGGAAGTTAATGGAATCGGCGAACTTCAACACAATTAAAATCCTCATCTTCCTCATAATTACCATCGTAATGGCACAGGGCCAACACATAGAAATAAATCCTATAAAATCCCAAAACGGATATATGATATTCAAAACTGGATCGATTAACATACCTATCAATTACGAATACCATTATCTAACTGTTAATGTAACTAAAACCGAAGAACTATACCAAAATTTGTTATTGCAAGCCACTAAATTCAGGACATAATCCAAATAAAATATCTAGTAGACAAATTGCAAAGAGAAATGAACGGGCTAAAAATAACCAAAAAAAATAAAAGAGGCCTAATCAATATAGTAGGAACAGCCTACAAATATCTCATTGGAACACTAGATCAGGAAGATAAAGTCGATTTGGAACAAAAAATAGAAAATTTAGCCAGCCATAGCATTCAAATGAATGAACTAAATTTGGTAATAGATGCAGTAAATAGCGGAATAAACGTTATAAACAAACTAAATGAAAAAAAGACAGGAATCAACAAATAGAAATTTTGATATTCAATCTACAACATTTCACAGAATATATCGAAGATATAGAACTAGGTATGCAATTAACTAGGCTCGGTATATTTAATCCAAAATTATTAAAACAAGACTACCTGGAACAAATAAATTCTGAGAAAATACTAAATATAAAACCTCCACATGGCTAAAATCCGATACCAACGAAATTCTAATAATTTCCAACATTCCCAAAGACATTACAAAAGTACCAATCTATAAAATCGTTCCGTATCCAGACGAATTAAATAACATGTTAACAGATATGACATACGACAATTATTACATAAAAAATGAAGAAGTATTTGTTAAACAAACTAGATTGAAAACCAATGACAATTGTATAAAAGGAATTTTAATGCAAACTCCCACTAAATGTCCATATTCCAAAACTTTTCAAAACTTTCAAATAAACTTTATTGAACCCAATATACTAATCACATGGAATCTTCCAAAAACAACGCTAAACCAGAATTGTGTAAACCAAGAAATCATAGCGGAAGGAAATACCATTATAAAATCTACAACTGTTCAATCCAATTAAATGAATTTACAATATCAAACACAATGTTAGATTTTGCCCAGAATGTTTATGTCAACAACAACATAACTAAAATAAAACCACTGTCGTATGTCCAAACTAATGAAATAATTATGCAATACACCAAATATAGTAACCTATTACAAATAAGTCTACTAATTTCATTTGTCATAATTATATTAGTACTACTAAGTTATGTAGCTGTTAAATTTAAGAAAACTTCTAAAAGAGTCACGGTTAAATGTATTAACCCTATAATAGAAGCAGAAGAGGAACCAACCTCAGCCACCGCACTTGACACCCCGTCACTATGCCCGAGGGTAATCGCCTAGGGACAGGCTAATAACAAACGTTGGGGGAGTGACATATCCATAATTCCCCACATCCCATACACATTATGTTTATGTACAATTCATCCACCCCATCCACACAAGTAACAGGACCCCCACTCAAGAATCAATAACTGTTTCTTCCCATACTCCAAGCTAGGGCCCCCCATAATATAAACAATGGACCCCTTTGTTTCATCAACATTAGAATCACGCCACTCTCGAGAAATCGATTCTTTAGAATCACGCCACTCATGAGGACCAATCAAAGCTAGACATAAAACCAAGGAGTATCACATTCCTAGCTCCGTCATGTAATGCAACACCGATCGCCAGCAGTGGATGCCTTTCATCAAAGCCGACGCATCCCCAAATATCGATCCAGGCACGTACGCCACCGACACGAAGATGCAGCCGAGGAAAGCAACGCCCGAAGCCAGAGTCGGGAGTTCCAAGAGAAGGGCTCATGGAAACTAGCCAGCAGCAGAGAGATCAGTTCCGTTTGAGACAAGCAGACCCAAAGTCAAGTCGGGGAATTCATTTAAATCTTGTGACATAAAGATATTTAAGTTTGTAAAATAAAAGTCTTTTTTTTTAAAAACTTAAAATCGAGTTGCGGATATTTAACTATATATATTATTCAAAAATTCCTTACGTTGCTAAAAAAAATTTCAAATGTATATCTTTATTATTTTAGACGCTATGACTTTAATTCCGCCAGATTGGCCGTTTAGCCGACTGTGCTCTCCTCCTATTTCCTCTAACCCGTTTCCGAGGTTCACCGGAGCTATCCCCGGACGGGAATTAGCCGGTCTACGCCTTGCACTCCAAGTCTTCCCTTTCTTTGGCGATGATCCTACTCATAGTGGCCCATCTTCTTTCTTTCTTTCCGTCGGCTGTCCTGCACTTTGGATTTGGTAGGCTCCCCCCCACGCGCCAGTTTATCGCTTCTGCTTCTGGTTGTGGCCTTAGGTCGCCAATATATGCCGTTCGCGTACACTTTTCGCCCCTTCTCCTTAACTTTCATATTACGGGCGACACGAAATTCACAATCTGGAATGGACCAGTGTACTTCGGAGGCAATTTCGCAGCGAACCCCTCTGCGGCGCTAGACAGCCCACACCACCTCTCCCAGATCTCCTTCGCTAGTTATACCTTAGTAAAATGGCTATATGTGCAAACATTTTTAAATTTTTCTTAAAAAGTAATAGCTGCTTGTTTGGTTGCTTCAGGAGGTGAAGTTAGGGAAACAAAAGAGGGGAGAGCCATTCAAGGACTACATGTTGGAAATGCAGACCCTCATGCGGCCACTAAAATGCACGCCCGAAGAACAGTTGGAGCTCATCAGGGAAAATAACATGCCCGATTTGAAGATATCCATCCGGCCGCACAGATGCGGAGACCTGGACCACATGATGACACTGGCTGTTGGAGGAGAAGTTGTCAGTGGCGGTCCTGGAGGCCACTGAAGAAACCCCAGAGCAAGCGACCGGTATGAGCTGGGTAGAGGAAGGATCGGCCAAAGAAACTATAGAGAGTGTAAAATAGACACAATCACCATGATCGATTCCCAGTATATCAAACAACGGTACTACCTCAAGAGTCCCAAGATGCAAGCCGAAATCAATCAACAAGTGGACGAGCTGCTGGAAAAAGGGTGTATCGAGGCATCAAGGAGCCCGTACAGTTCACCATCGTTATGGTCAAGAAGAAGACGAGAAAATGATGAACAGACCTGACCGCCAAAAAATAAATGAGGAATGGGCAGGGTGGGTTGGGGTGAGGGACACTCTGGCGTGGGAAATAAATTAAACGTGTGTGTTATACTAACACATGCTAAGCGTTGCTCTGCTGGCTGGCTCATGATGACACGGCGGTAGCCGAACGCCGGAGCCGAAGACCCTGGGAATTAGTTTTCTGTGTTCGCTGTGCGACATGTTCGTTGTACGAACTGGCCCATCTATATACGGAATGGCTAGTGCTGCTACCCAAACAATTGAAACGCAAGCGCTGCTACATAACCGAATCCCACCGGTCTGTTATGCTCATTCTGTCAAACACCTTGAAAAGCTTTCCTTTTCACACACTGCATATCGATCGGGCAACAAAGGAAGATCTGACATCCCTGCGTTTTATGAAGGACCTAGAGGCGCCTTTCCTCTCCTTGTTCAATGACAACACTCTTTCAGTTGATGCTGTTGTAGCCATCGTCCTACATTGGCCATCAAGATGAGCAGACAGTTCTTCGAGGGTTGGTAATTCTTGAAATTGAGCTATAGATTTTTTCTAATCCAATCGTATCTGCGCTGGAAGCTTCTTCGTCACCTGTGAACGCATATCATAACGAAGCTTGGCTTGCAGATTCGTGCCCGTTTACTACTATGCAGTGCATCAGTGAATCACAATATTTCAAAAATATTTGATCTGGGTAGCAGCTGTAACAGAGCAACCGCGCTGTTAGCTCCTCAGGCTAAAAGCCAGCTACATCGCCCTCTGCCTCGCTCTCGCTCTCTCGGTTCTGTGCGCTCTAACGATCCGCACGTCACTCACCACTTTCATAGCATGTAAGCTAGAATCAGTTACGTTTCCACCCCCGTTTCAACCGGCCGACATACCACACGAATCACCACATATACGACATATATATATACATATTGGAGCCCACCTGCATTTCTTATTACGACGGAGTTGGAGTTATTCTACAATACCGTCCTATTCGTTGGATAGTTACGTCTCGATCCGCACCCCTACAAACATTGGTCCTTTGAGCCGGATCTTCGCCTAACCAAAAGGAGAAGTTCACCCCAGCCAGCATCGGCGGACCAGTTTAACCCAATCCCAGATAAGTACGAATTCGTCACTTGCCCATCTCCAGTGGCTCCTCCTGGTCCCAGTCGGCATATGTAGTGGACACATATGCTCCGATATATACTCCGAGTTCCGTGATCTGTGCATCCAGTTGCGCCATAGTGAATTTAAAATAACTCACCCGCAGCGAGCCCAATTTTATCAGCCGACTAATACGCCAGCCCCCGCATACATACATATATACATCAGCATATATACATATGTATTTAGTTATCGCTCTAGCTCCATATTAAACCATACTTCTGAAGTGGTTTGAAAGAGTAACGTATAAAAAAAAAAAAAGGTATAAATACTGGGATCCACAAAAGGGAACATTTAGAAAAGTACCAAGAAGGGATATTGGTCTCCCTATGTTACTCAACTTTGCCGCCTCAATTCAAGTCAAAAGGTAAACGAAAGAGAGCGGTTTTTTTTCTGTTTTTTTTGAGTTGAAACTTGTAAAATAATTACGGCGTCAATTCGAAAATGGAGGATTCTCAATTTTAACGCTGTACTGGGGGTCTCAGACTGTGCAGATCTAGCCTCGGTCTCTTGGAAGAAAAACTGTTGGCAAAGACAGACGTGCTATTTTTGTCCAGTCCAAGTATAAAGAAAAAAAAAGGAATAAAAACCGGGAAAAGATCTTAACAGCTGAATACAGCAAAAAGAACAAAATATTGTGCGTTTATTGGAATAGAATCCTACTGAGAAAAATAAAGTAAAAGTGTGTTAAGTGCCAATTTAAATTGGTATGTATTTCAGCGTCGCTAATATACACCACATACACTCGTGGCGTAGGGTAGTGCCGTTTTTTTTATTATAGGAAATTAATTTTTCAGATTGGCGGTTAGTACCAGCTTAAACTTCGGGCAATCTTTTGGGTACCTGTCTGAACCCCAATACGAAAGCTCGCAACAACAATTTCCCCGATATTAGGGCCTCCGGCCGCGACGAGGGACTTATGCTCCTCGCCCAACTACAGCTCCGTACCAAAATTCCCAGCGCTAGGCCGAACAGCACAAAGCGGGAGGCGTAAAAGATCTGCTCATCAGTCGCTTTGCGGGCGCGAGCCACTTATATGTCACGGACCCGAGATATATTGGAGGCCGTCCAATTCTGCGGAAGTTATTAAAGCGATGTAAACGGTCAAGCCAATTCTACCCGAAATATAGATCTGGGCCTAGATCTGTTTTCTTTTCCCCATACGAAGTGCCGAGGAGTGCCCAGATGTGAAGCCGGCGGCAACGACTGTCGTTTTTTTTTTATCCATCAGTGTAACCGCTGATTCCTATTTTATTTTATAGTGTCATTAGTGTAATTAGCTTAGTAAATTTCTTTTGGTTTTGTTTTAAATTCTGTTCGGAAGAAATAGCAAGTGGAATGTGTGACAGGACGAAAGTGAACAACGGTTAAACCGCAGAGGAGAGCGTGAGTTTTTTTTTGTAAAATTATTTCTCCAGCTTTCGTTTTAGGAACGTTGCCGCAGTCCATGGAAGCGCTTTCATCGCTGTTTCAACGCGTTTATTAAAACCAATCAAAGGAAGGCCGTAAGTGATCCAAAACATAAAGATAATATATTGGAGTTTGTTTGTTATTAACAACTATTTATTGCATAACCGGAAAAAAAAACCTCACGTAGTCAAGAGCTTCTTCGCTTAAGAGAGGCTGTGCGCTCTCCCTTATGCCCTGCTGGCGACCATAAGCGCTTACGCCGCGCATAAGAAACAGCTCTTAAGAACAAGGCGCAAAAGGGAAGATGCGAGATTGGTCGCTCTGACTTTCTTTTATGCTTTCTACTTGCGTTTTCTTTCGCTAATGCAATTGAATAACTGACCTGCCATAACAATCGCTGCGCACAGTTTTTACATTCCCTTTTGCATATTTATTTATTTATCTTTTTGCCTAACATAAAAGTTAGAGATATGTACCCTGCCCTTCTTTCAATTTGTAAGTTAAATTTCAATCTAAATTGTATTATTAAGAGTTAATCATTTATTAGTTTACTAGTTGCGATGCATGTTCTATTGCTCAATATGAAATATAGTATTTAACATGACTTGGTGCTAGAGTTCTATATGCGGGGACCATGCTGGGCAAATGAGGGTAATGGGGTTGGATAGGAGGCTGTAAGAGCCTTCTGTATGGGATCACCGGATGAACCGGGAGCGGTGATCATGGTAGGGAGGGCATAAGTGGTCACAACAACACCGTGGCACGACTTGTATGTGTGTAGGTGTCCGTGTGCGTGGTTAGGTGTATTTGCTCTTGTACATATTTGTGTCCGATACTTCGCTTGCACGTGAAATTTTAATGAACGTTACTGTATCAGTATTATGATTGTTGGAGTAGAGCTGTGTCCCGTCCGTTCTGGGAAATAAAAAAACCCCCCCATTTCTTGCCGATGAGACGGAAGCCGGAACAAGCACGTGCCCGGACGGGAGACGAACCATCACCTGCTCAGCCTTCCGTGAAGGTTTTGTAATATCCAATATGCTACACTTCGTTCTGCCAACGGTTTTGGCCTCCTACTTTTCCAAAGGTTTAATTTGATCCGAGCTAGCTCCTGCGCTCCGCCTCCGATCCAGTCTCCCAGCTACCAGCTGATTTCATAAATACGTACACATTTGCACAAACACCGACATCTACATAGTCATCTACTTTCGTCCAACTCCATAAAATTCGGCATATTGCGCGATCGTAACACATATATCCAGTCCTGCTGCGCTGCACGGTATCCTCCGCACGCATAAGCACCTCCGAATTGAAAACAAATTGCCACCAATCCAGGCACGGTACGTGTTTTGGTTATTAATTGCATTTCAATTTGCAATTGTTGATTCTGTCCGTCACCCGTCACCCCCCCAGGGCTGGGGGACCTATCGATCACCATCAACACCGATAGTATTGAGTTTTAAGCCGCGTCCATATACATACGGCTTCCCCAGCTATATTAAGTCGCAAAACAAATGCCAAAAGGTTTGACAACAACCTAATCCAAAACCCACAGTTTATAACTTTTTCCACTGGTTTTTGGGTTCAACATCCATTGAATGCGCCCGAGTGTCAAATACCAAGTGTTTTTTCTTTTGGTATTTTTTCCGATAGGCTTCCACCACACATACAGCAGTCAGCTTGATAACTAGAAAGAAATAAAATTCCTTCTGCATTCCATCCGCAGTCAACATCCCACTACCTAATTCGTTGCAAGGGTAAACGGAGGAACACCATACTGACAATATTTTCGAATATTGCCATAGCCAATGTGACCGTTCCTCTACTCAGCTCCTCTCCAATTGGGATCACTCATTGTTTGGGAGCCTCTACCAAGAGTAAACCTAAACAATCCGATTTGATTCAATAATGGCATTCCAGCAAAAGCTCGAGACCTTTCCGTCTATTGCGGCACTAGTGGCTTTGAAAAATAAATATTTCTTTCTGCTCTTGTTGTAGTGTCCGTATCCACTCTCCGTATCCAGCCAAGGTTGTGGCCATCCGCCCCACACCTCCGCATCCGATTTGGAGGGCGTTTGATTGCCCAATATGCCAACAGGTCGCGAGGAGAGCAAAAAACTTTTGCCGGTGACCTCTCCAAGAGTCAAAAGGCCACGCAGCTCTTCCGCCCCCGCAACGACCACCTCGGAGATTCAAAAAATCAGGTCCCGAGGTACTCCAGGGCCCACCACAAGCTCCGATTGTGTGAAGACAAAATCGGTCCTGTTCCCGTCGCCGGTCACGCCAGCGTGTACGCAAAGCAGTCCAAGCGACTCTCGACGCAAGCTTATGCATTTCGGAGAGCGTATAAACCTTCGGAATCCCCGCAATTCATCCGCCTCGCTTGCCACGGTACGCCGTGATCAAATCCGAACCATGTGGGCCGAGGTTGAGGCAGAGCATAAGAACTGCACACTGTACACTGCTTTACGGTGTACGAACAGTGCGTTACAGATCTCACTGATCAGCTCCAACAACCAGCAGTCCGACCTTTCGCACAGCCAGATTTCCACGGCGGCTGCAGACTCCCCCCATGCGACATAGAAGTTTTCGCTGAGGACTACGTCCGCTGGCTTACGTTCCGAGACGTTTTTACTGCGATCTATGTACAAAATCCCAGGCTGTCTCGCGTGGACAAGCTGTACCATCTCACCACTAGGACTAGTGGTGATCCGAAGGCCATAGTGGAAAAGTCCCCACTCACCAATGACGGTTTCGAGGCGGCTTGGAATGCCCTTCGTGATCGGTAATAGAACAACAGGCTCCTGGTGACCAACCAGATAAACATCCTGCTTTCGTTGGCTTCCATCGGTTCCGAGTCAAATTGTGCTCTAAAGGAGCTTTTCAGCACGATCCAAAGAGTCTTAACCGCACTGGCCCACTCCAAGGTCTCAACCGAAAATTGGGACAGCTTTGCTGGTGACCATTTGCGCCTCCAAATTACCGAGGTTGACACGGGCTTTGTGGGAAGATTCCGTCACCACAAAGAAAGAAATGCCTTTATGGAAGGAGATGGAATCCTTCCTCAGCCAGAGATATCTGACGCTCGAAGCCGTCCGCTTTACACAGTTCGAAAAGCGATTCGAATCCGTCACCTTCCCGAAGCAATCCGTTTCGGAACTCCTTATCCTAGGAGGGTTCACTCGTTCAAGACCAAAATGAATCCAAAGAGGAGCACGTGCGATCTCTGCTCCAAAGAGAATCACCCAATCCGGCTATGCCCTCACTTCCTCCAGATGATCGCTGATGCTCGTTCCAGCTACATCAAACAAAGACAGCTTTGTCTCAACTGCTTCGCGCGAGGCCATCAGATCCGGGAATGCCAAAGTGCCCATAACTGCAGTACTTGTGGCGACCGACACCACACGCTGCTGCACCGTGGCAATCCAATTTCCAGTGAATCCACTTCGGCAGTCGTACCAAAGCCGAGTTCTTCCGACGCACCGCCCAGCGTTCAAAAATATTTCGCCTCCGGATAAAGGGCTGTCCTTCTGGGCATGGCAATCATTAATATTTGCCACCTGGGGACAAGTTTCCGCGCCCGCGCTTTAATCGACCCGGGATCCGAGGCAACGTTTATTACGGAACGTCTCTTTATGGGTAGCAGCTGTAACAGGCAACCGCGCTGTTAGCTCCACAGGCTAACAGCCTGTTATCGCTGCTGGATACAGTGTTGTCAGATTTTGAGAGGCACCATAAGCTAAATTGAAGAAAAAAATAAGCTAGATTAAGCTAAAAATTAAAAAACAACGCTTAAAAATAAGCTAACCATAAAAACACATCAAAATAATGGATATTTAACAATTTTTAATTAAAGTAATGAAATGATTTCATCCACTTCATTATTAGATTCCGAATATTTGACGGATGATTTAATTAACATAATGCATTTGCTGGGAAGTTTGTGTTGGACAGAATTTCGCTGCCGTTGCAAGGGAAGTTCTTGTACCGAAAAGTAAAAACGCAACCATTCATATGTAAGGTTTATTTGTGACTGAAAAATGCTCTGCTCGCAGGCAGATAGAGATCGAAAAAGGGAAAGCAAAAAGGGAGATAAGAGAACGTCGTTTCGTTACGTCTCTCACTCATACGTCTACATATTCATATGTATGTCAATACATGCGTGCATTGCTAGAGATGGTCATTCTTCAACAGTTTGTAATTATGGCAACATTTGCCATGACGTCGCAGTCCATATCTATAACATTCAAAAGAATTTACTTAGTATACATTAAATAATTTAACATTTTAAAAACAAACCTTATGGTTAATGTTGCGTTCAAACTTTGAAGACACATTTGATTGCGCAATTTCGTTTTGACAATATTCATTTGACTGAATACTCTCTCAACCGCAGCATTTCACCATGGCAGTGAAAGAATATGCAAAGCAAATAACGCCAGCTGCCCGAAAGTTTTGTTTTACATTTCAATAAATGTATGGTATTGCACGATATACCGATATACGAATTACAATACAATCAACAAACAAAAATTGTTTTGTGCTAAATATTTTGAGGCCAAAATAAGCTAAATAAAATTTTAAATAAGCTAGATTTCAAGCTATAAGCATTTTAATTATCCTTCAAGCTATTTGATTTTAAAATAAGCTTAAAATAAGCTAAAATGGCAACAGTGGCTGGGTACCGTGCTCAATTAACAGCCAGTTACATTGTAGAAGTACAAACTTCCGGTACTGACTACCCCAAAACTCTGTGGCGAAGCGCTAGCTTTTAGCAAGAATGCCAAGTATGTTGGCCTAATCCTCGACAGAAAGCTCGATTGGAAACTGAGCATAGAGGATAGAGTAAAGAAGGCCACAATGGCCCTTTACACATGCAGGAAAGCAATCGGACTAAAATGGGGAATGACCCCGTATATAGTTCGGTATATATAGCTATACACCGCCATCATACGACCAATCATGCTCTATGGAGTGGTAGTATGTTGGCCAGCCCTAGACAAAAGAACTTGTCTCAACAGACTCAGTAGAGTTCAACGCATGGCAGAGCTATGCATAACTGGCGGGCTACGCACTACTCCAGGGGAAGCCCTGGATACCGTGCTGGACCTCCTCCCTGTAGATCTCATGGGAAAGAAGGTGGCAACACTTTCCGCCCTCAGAATGAGAGAAGCCAAACTGTGGAAAGCGTCCGCTGTTGGGCACTCGGGAATACTGACGAGACTCCCGCAATTACCTGAGAGGAAAGATTATTGTATTCCTAGTGATCACCTCTCGACGCCTTTCCAGGTAGGGAGGACTGGGAGATGGGCGAACCAGGACCTGGAAATGCGGTCCACTTCTACACTGATGGCTCAAAGTTAGACGGCCGCGTGGGAGACGGAGTCTACTGTAGCGAGCTGAACATCAGTCATTGCTTCAGGCTCCCGGATCACTGTAGGGTGTTCCAAGCGGAGGTTGTGGCCATCAAGGAGGCCATTTCAATTGTCTCCAAACTACTTCTAGACACGCACTTAGTGTGCGTCTTCTCGGACAGCCAAGCAGCTATTAAAGCTTTAGGCTCGATATCGTCGAACTCAGCGACTGTGCCTTTGGCTACGTGTAGGCTTCTTATGCACGAAATATTCGAGCAAAAGGCAAACGGGAGATGGCAGCAAACCAATCCTGTAAAGTCTCGAGATCGATATGGCCTCATCGATCTAAAAGGCGCTCGGCGGAGCTATATAGACTCAGTAGAGCACAATGCTCTGAAGTCACCCGAGTAATCACGGGACACTGGTAGATAGGAACTCACGCCTCTAGACTATCAATCCTTCATAACGACTTCTGCAGGAGTTGTCGCGACGAGGAAGAGGAGGAATCAGTCCCCACTTCTTCTGCCATTGCCCGGCCCTTGGAAATCGTCGTCTTCGGATTCTCGGGGCCGCTTTCCTCACGGACATTTCGGACCTGTCCGAAATCAAACCAGGGACCTTGTCCAAATTCATCCAAGCCTCCGGATGGGACTGCCCTAAACCTGCAGTAGTCTGCTCTCACGGTTCAGGCAACGAGAAGGGGCACATGCCCATGCGGCAACACAATGGACCTCTTATAGGTCCAAGTGAGCTTGGGGGGGGCGGGTTTTTTTATCCCCCCTTACTGGCTACCGCCTAAACCTAACCTAACCTACATCGCCCTCTGCCTCGCTATCGCTCTCTTGGTTATGTGCGCTCTTACGATCCGCACGTCGCTCACCGTTTTCGTAGCATGTAAGCTAGAATCAGTTATGTTTCCACCCCCGTTTCAACCGGCCGACATACCACACGAATCATCACATATACGACATACATATATACACATTGGAGCCCAACTGCATTTCTTATTACGACGGAGTTGGAGTTCTACAATACCGTCCTCTTCTTTGGAAGTCTCAATCAGCCTGGTACATTGATTCCTTGCTCGATTCTTTCTTCCCTGCTCGATTCTGGATCGCAGGTGCATCTTATCACTTTTAGTCTAGTTCAACAGTTGCAGCTACAGAAGAAAGAATCGGAAGTTTCAGTTTCTGATCTCGGCGATTCGTGTGCCATGTCCGAAAGATGCTGCGTGGATATCCAACTGAAATCACACGCGTCAAGCTATGCCACGACCATTTCGGCATTAGTTGCTCCCACCATTACGAGCAATTAACCCAACTTTAGTAGTGTCGACATAAATCTCTGGAGCATGCCAACATACATTTGGCGGATCAGAAGTTCTACCAGTCCCAACCAGTTGACATTCTAATTGGAGCGTCTCTGTTCTCTGAGCTTCTCTGCTCGAGAGCCGGGAGCCGGGCTAACACGTCTTCAGGAAACCAGGCAGGGATGGATAGTTGCAGGAGAGGTGTCTCAGTCTCGCAAGGCACCTCCAGTTTCTGCTTCTCTATTTACAGTTAATGAAGTGGCCCCCCGTCCGAGTGATGGAACCCATCATAAGTACAGACATAGTGTCCGGAGTAGCTGCGCTGAAGGCATCCCCTTGAGCAACAAGATAGCAACAGTGCTGCCAAAGAAGGATGTTGAAGATCCGTGCTCTTCAACGGGGGGAGTATGTTCGGCTAAGCCCCTGCCCATTGCAGCACAAAAAGCATTACAGAGAACAGGTTTTTATTGCTTGGTTGCTTCTGCCTACGTTCTTAATCGCTGTATCCCTCTTTTCTCATCGTTCGTCACCAGCAAGAGCTGCGAGGGAGGCTCGTCTGCATAGCAGAAATCACACCTACACCGATCGTCATCGCCAGCATTTCGTCGTCTGGCACAGTGGCCCTGTCTCCATAGAATTACAAATCAAAACCAAAACAAGTAAAGTAATTTATCGAAATATTTTTGTTGCTGGGATTATTTGAATCAATCGAGTTACGCCTTTGAAGAAGCTCAAAGACTCAACACCAGTGTACTCATAATATGGTTGCATTTATTAAATGAATATCACTGTTGCACATAAAAGATTCTGTATATTAGGCTTTATTTTTAAAAAATTTCAGGCATGCTAATAAATGAAAGTACAAAGGCTCATTTACAAAAAAAACTTAGTTGTCATTTATTCTAAATTCATAGGTAAATCATATATAATTTTGATATAAACTCACTTTTGTTTACTTATTTTTGGCAACATGTTAACAACATATTTTGATTCAGTATATTATTAGTTTTCATGGTGTGTAATATAAATATTTTGATTCAGCATATCATTATTTTTCATTGTGTGTATGGAATGCTAATACGCGTCCTTGAATGTGTTCTTTGTTTTAACCTTATATTTTTTGTATATTCTGGTGGGTATAGTACACGAGTAAGGCAGTGTAAAAATGCGTATTGGCTTTATATTTTTTGGTATATTTGATATGCTGATAAATTCATTCCACAGCGAATCTTATACTATTTTTACAAATGTCGGATACGTCTGGATTTAATAAATAGTTTTGTGGTTTACATAACATGGTCGAACATTTTACCCTTTTTAGCCCCTTTTTTTCTCGTAGTTTTAATATTTTATAAGCCGTAAAATGTTGTAATATTTATAGACATACATTTTTGTAAATTTGTTATAATTATTTTATTATAATTAAGCAACAAATGGAAGCGTAAAGCAGTAAATCAATAAATCTTTGCTGATAGTTAAAAACGTATAGATACAAAAAATTTGTGTACAAGCAATATATTTTTGTTGTTGAATTTTATCCTACTTCTACTTTATCATCGGCAGATGCGGAAATCAATATAATCATAACGCTGCTTACAGACATACGCAGAAGGATCGCTAAAATCACATGATTTAATTGTATGGCTTCAAATGTTCCACATAGTTCTCGGAATGAGTCCTGTCTTACCGTTCAGTGTACCCTGCAACCATCCAGGCTCATGTGAAAAGCGCACTGCAAATCAAAAAAGAAGTCAAAATAGGTTCTTTGTGACAATACTGCCGCTTACCATTAGTTATTATTTGATTCGGCTCAAATGAGAGTTCCCCTTCGCTTTCTCCCATGCAAGCATATAGTGTCCGCACGCGTCTAAAAAAATTTAAAAACATAAAATAATATTCTAAGAATAAGTAAGATTAATTCGGAGTGCCGAAGCTTTATATCGATGATATTTCTATCTAATGTTTACCATTTTAATTTTAATTGGCTGAGGTACAAACAAAATTTGTATGTATTACATATGCACATAAGTATCTATCAATAACACAGAATTTTCCATTTTTTGGTTGCATTACAGAAGGTAGCGAGATAAATCGGCTGATGTTTGTTTGAGAATAGAAAAAGAGACAGATGTAAATACAAAATGTAACGAAAAAGGAAAATAGATCAAATCTAATATATAACGAGGGGCAACGTTGTGAGTTGCTGCTGCGACCGCAACTCTACATTTATATCCGGTACTTAGTCAGTATGGCTCTCCTCCAGCAGACGGCGCTAGCATTGAACGAAAAAGAGCGCGAGAGCGACAGAAAATCAGTCCGAACGTGCCGTCGGGCGCTGCGTATCGACCGAAAATTCATTTTTGGCTTTGGCTTTTGGCTATAATAACAATGCGATCTGATCAACATTCGGCATCTTGGTAGATATGGTCATTCTCTATGATTGTGCGTTTTTTCCCGTATCTTCAAAATTGTGGATGCCACAGATTTTCGTCCTTTGTGCAGTCGGAAGGGGGTAAGGCGAATTTTTGAAATACACCTAATTCTGTTTTTACACGGTAGATTGGTTCCTGAAAAAACCGTGTACAAAAAGACATTGATCGTATACGCAAAAAAACGAAAGAGAAACAAATATGTACATATTCTCTTTATGCTTGGTTATGAATTAGTTTACTGTATAATCGTTTATATCTTGAGCTTATTTGTTTTATTGATTATTTAATATTGGTGGTTATTTTACAAGTATATTACAAGAACAGCGGGGGGATCGTTTCTGCGGCGGTACAAAGTATGCGTGCGGGCGGTTTCGTCTAGAAATTTCTACTGACTCAACTCCGCGAAAAGAAGTCGAGCCAAAAGGGAATTGGAAGATCAGGCGATGCGACGGTCCAATGCCAAACGGTACACATCGTTGTGTGCGTGTGCAGCTGCGGGCTTGGCTATGCGTGTGAGAACATTACAGCTATGTTTTGGACACGAGCAAAACAACAACACAGCTATGCGCGTAAAAATAGTTACTTAGGCGGTGTACTACAATCATGAGCGTGTAAATAGGTCAATCGCAATATACATGAACATTGAATTAAAAACTACGAGGCTCATTTCTCACCATACCGGCCCCCCTGAACGACTGTTCAGAACAAGGGAAGCACAGCAAGTTTGGTAATAGGCCTCTTGTACCTCCTCGGGCGGTTTTGACGGTGACCACTCGAACCCTCTCGTCTTGGCCAGGATGAACTTCGGTGATTCGCCCAAGCAGCCACTTGCTAGGCGGTTGATTTGGCTCCTTCAGTACCACAAGAGTGTCCACGGTTATGTCGTTGGACTCCTGCTGCCATTTCGTGCGAGGTTGCAAGGAAGTAAGGTATTCCAGATTCCAACGTTTCCAGAATCCTTGAACCTTGGCTTGCAGTTGTCTCCAACGCTGCAGTCTGTTAATGTTGACGTCTAACAAGGACGGCTCCGGCACCGACATGTGAGGTTGACCTGTAAGAAAATGAGCGGGGGTAAGGGGATCCAAGCTGTGATCGCTGGGCGCGCACAGTGGGCGAGAGCTGAGTAACCCTTCAATCTGAGTTAAAATTGTTGAATATTCCTAGAAGGTTAACGCACTGCTACCAATTACTCGGCGAAGGTGGAGTTTGATAGATCGTACGCCTGTTTCCCAAAGACCTCCAAAGTGCGGGGCAGATGGCGGAATGAAGTGCCAGTTGATGTCCTGACTCGTCAGAAAATTAGCAATTTCCTCGTCTTGACTTTGAGATACAGCTATCCGTTGCATCTCCGTTAGTTCCTTTCTGGCTCCATGGAATGTTGTGCCATTGTCCGAGTACAAGTCGGATATAGGGCCACGTCGAGACCAAAAACGTTTGAAAGCGGCGATAAATGCAGGAGTCGTCAAATCACTGACGAGCTCGATATGAATTGCTTTGGTGGACAGACAAACAAAGATGGCAAACCAAGCTTTGCCAAACTTCGGTGTCTGACCTGCTGATGTCTTGATGGTAACTGGTCCAGCGTAATCCAATCCAGAATGTAGAAAGCAGCGGGTGGGCTGAACGCGAAAGGCGGGAAGATCAGCCATGAGTTGTGTACTCGTTCCTTTGCGCTGGAGGAAGCATATCTTGCAGTTGAATACAATTTTGCGGACTATGTTACGGGCTCCCAGGATCCAATACTTCTGTCTCAACGTGTGAAACATAAATTCGACTCCAGCGTGTAACGATGTGACGTGCTGGTGTCTAGCTATTAAAACAGCGACTGGTGATTCCTTTGGAAGAAGTATGGGATGTTTTGCGTCATAGGTTGTCATCGAATTTCCAATGCGTCCTCCTACGCGCAGAATTCCTTGGTCGTCAACAAATGGAGTGTAGTGAATCAACTTGGATTTTTGAGAAAGGGCTTGTCCAGTGCTCAGCTGTCTGTACTCCACTTGGAAGAACTCCATCTGGACATGTTTGATTACCTTAGAGCGGGCATATTGAAGCTCCCATGACGATAAAATGATGACAGGCGGTCCTTGCAACGAAGACGATGTACGAACCGAAAGCAATAGCTAAGTGTCCGCAAGAGATGTGACCAGGAGGAAGCTTTGTTGATCATACAGTTAAGATCATTTCCTTCATTGGAAATGTGTAGATTAACTTGGGCTTGACCTTTACTTCCATCCGCTCAGCGTCCTCAGTCGACAGTGCGAACTTGGCCTTAGCAGGTGGCCAAGTGCGATGTGATTGGGAAAGCCACGGTGGTCCATTCCACCACAGTTGATGTTCTACCAGATCCTTTGGTAGAAGTCCGCGTGATGCACAGTCCGCGGGATTGTCCTCAGTGCGAATGTGTTGCCAGCAGCTACGTGGGCAAGCTTCTAGAATCTCAGCCGTGCGATTACAAACATAAGTGTTCCAAGTCCGTGGGGGTGATGAGAGCCAATGTAGTACAATTTCGGAGTCTGACCAACACGAAGTACTGGAAATAGGAATAGTTAGAGTTTGCTTAACCAGAGACATCAATTTCGACAGAAGATGGGCGGCATTCAACTCGAGCCGTGGGATGGAGATAGGTTTGATGGGTGCCACCCGGGTTTTTGCGGCGATCAGTGTTACAGCGTAGTCATTATTGACTCTCACGCGACTGTAGATGACAGCGGCGTATGCATGAGATGAAGCATCGGCGAATCCATGCAGCTCCGTTGCTTGAAGTGGCGAGGATAGGTAGCGGGGTATGCGACAGCTTTCCAGTAAATGAACTTCAGCTACAAACTGTTGCCACCGTGCGCATAGCTGCGCGGGTAGTGGTTCGTTCCAGTCGACCGAGCTCAGCCAACTATCTTGAAAGAGAACCTTTAGAAATACAGTTGTGGGGGCAAGCAACCCCAGTGGATCGTAGATCTTGGCAAGCTCGGACAGCAAAATCCGTTTTGTCAGAACCCCTGTGGCGTCGGGAATGGTCAACTTGAAGGAAAGCTCGTCCACAGCCGGGTCCCAGCGTATTCCAAGAACCTTGACATATTGAGTTGGGCTATTTCCCTCTAGGGCTTCAAGTGGATACTCACAAATGTCCTGTGGCAGCGATTTGAGTAGTGACCAACAGTTTGAACTCCATTTTCGAAGTTTAAATTGAGCTTGGCTCAATAGCAAAATTAATTCATCTTTGAGTGCAATGAGATCGTCGATACTATCGCAACCAGTAGGGATATCATCCACGTACGCGTCTCGTACAAGCACAGCAGCAGCCTTCGGATACAAATGATCTTGCGCGATCTGCTTGAGAACTCGAACAGCCAAGAACGGCGAAGACGCTAAACCATACGTCACGGTCAGCAATCGATAATGATCGAGTGTAGCAGTCTCCTCCTTTCGCCAGACAATCCGTTGGTAATGCGTGTGATCTTCTGAAACCAGGATGCCTCTAAACATTTTCTCAATGTCCGTACAAAACACATAGCGATGCTGACGGAAACGTAGACATACTCCAAGTAAATCCCTTTGAATAGGTGGTCCGATGTGTAGTCGTGAATTAAGTGAAGATCCATTGCAGTCCTCCCCAGAGCCATCGAATACAACTCGGCATTTCGTGGTGGTGCTATCTGGTTTAAATACTGCGTGGTGTGCTAAGTAATTGTGATTGGCGGGACCGTTTTCTACGGTAGTAGAAGGAATCACCTCCATGTGTCCTCGTTGTATATAATCCTCCATAAACTCGACATACTGTTGTTTGAGCGCAGGAAATTTTCGAAATTTCCGCTCGAGAGAAGAAAAGCGGCGTAGTGCTTGTGGCAGTGTGGACCCCATCGGAGGGGCAGATTCCTTGAACGGGTATTGGACGATGTACACGCCATCGTTTCTGCGGGCGTGCGTATGAACGAAGTGTTGCTCAGCGGGATCACTAGCATCAATGGTAGCGTCACTTGGTTGAACTCGTTCCATGTCCATGAACGATCGAACCAAAGTGTCCAGATCCTCGTGCGCGTGATGTGCTAGTGCGTGGTTGTGAGCATCACTACTGAGATGGTAGCTGCCTGTAATGACCCAACCAAAATTAGTATGAAGTGCAATAGGATATTCAGAACCAAACTCTTTGCGTTGTCCAGTGTAAATGTTCCAAAGCTGATCAGCTCCTAAGATCACGTCGATTTCGCCTGGTTTACCAAATGTAGGGTCTGCTAAGGGTAGATCACGAATCCTTTTCCACATCGGTGTGTTAGACTCGATCCTCTGGGCTGGAATCGAGGAGGTTAAAGTGTTCATAATCAGACCTGTTACCACCACTGAGGCCGAGCTTGTGCGGGAGAGCAGCGTGAATGTGGCGCGACCTCTAGTAACCCCAGCAGGATTTGCGCCTAGACCAACCACTGGTATACGAGCGTGGGTGCGCGGCAAACCAATTCGTTGAATAAATGATTCGGCGACCATCGTTATAGTCGAACCAGTATCCAACAGTATCCTGCAGGTGGTCTCGTTGCCCCAGGAGTCGACTATAGTGGCCAAAATCGTTGGCAATATGGCCTGACTCTTGGCCACGAATTTCCTCTCCAATGTATGATGGCTGACCACGGCAGGATCAGCGTCAGCAGGAAACTGGACGAGCGGACGGGTGAGTCAGCGGAGTTATTGACATCAGCGGAAGCCGTGACAGAGCGTATGTCCTCTGGATGAACAAGAGTGTGGTGCCTCAGCTTACACAGACGGCACGTGTTTGTGGAATTACACTCCTTGACTTGATGAGATCGACTTAGACAATTGAAGCACAAATTACCATCCCTTGCGAACTTGCGGCGGTCCACAACATCCAGAGCCTTGAATTGAGTGCACGCATAAAGACTGTGTTGCTCGTGACAATATACACAATCACGAGCAGACGTATTTGGCACGTCCACATGATGAGAAATTGCACGACGTTTATTCAGCACCGTGTGTGTATCCTGGATTAGCTTTGGATCTTGACAAGACTCAAGTGCATCGCAACGGGCGAAGACAAAGCCGAACAGGTCATTTATGGTCACATTTTCCTTGCACGATTCACTGGAGGTGGCCCACGCTTCCTTGCATTCCGGGTCTAACTTTGAGAGCAAGATATGGATTAGCCACACATCGCGGCTGTCGCAGCTCAGCGCATGTAGACCACGTATACTTTCGTCAGCGGTGTCGATTATCTTACGCAACTCGGCGATGTTTGAACCCTTTGCGGTTGGCAACGAAAGAAAGTTTTGAATGAACGAACGAGCAATCAGTGACTTCTTGTTATAGCGATTTTCGAGCCTCTCCCATGCGTCCTGGTAATTGGCATCCGATACGGGAATATGTTTTATCAGAGACAACGCTTCACCATCCAGATAGGATTTCAAATAATGAAACTTTTGGCACTTGGACAGACTACTCTTCTTGTCGACTGAGCCTAAGAACAAGTCACTAAACTGACACCAATCCTCGTATCTGCCCGAAAACGTCGGAATGCGTATTTTCTCGAACTGCAGCTCTGTGGTTCCCGATGAGTCCCGAATCCTCTCCAGAAGTTGAGTTTGTCCCTCAAATAAGCGTTCCACAGTGGTCGATAGCAGTAGATTTGAGTTGTCGTGCTCATTCTCGTGACTGCTCCGGTCACGTATGGCTTCAGTGAAGATACTATGCGCACTAAAGAACCTTTTCTCATATTCGGGGATGTCCAAATCCGGATCCACGTATTCATCTTCATCATTATATTGGACCAGCTCTTCAGACAGCTCCATAAAGCGGTTGAAAGTTGCAACAAGTCGGTCCAACTTGTGCTCTAATGTTTGCACAGAAGTACATGACTGTACAAACTCTTGAGCCTCCGCAGCCACGCGAGTTAATTGGGACTTGCAGGCCCCACGTTGCTGAATTAGACGATGCACTAGGGCCTTCATGGCAAACAGCGGGTAACGGTATCACTCAATATGTATATAAATAAACTCAAACGCGGAGATCCGGCTCGAAGGACCAAAATTTGCTATGGTTATGAATTAGTGGACTGTATAATCGTTTATATCTTGAGCTTATTTATTTTATTGATTATTTAATATTGGTGGTTATTTTACAAGTATATTACAAGAACAGCGGGGGGATCGTTTCTGCGGCGGTACAAAGTATGCGTGCGGGCGGTTTCGTCTAGAAATTTCTACTGACTCAACTCCGCGAAAAGAAGTCGAGCCAAATAGGAATTGGAAGATCAGGCGATGCGACGGTCCAATGCCAAACGGTACACATCGTTGTCTGCGTGTGCAGCTGCGGGCTTGGCTATGCGTGTGAGAACATTACAGCTATGTTTTGGACACGAGCAAAACAACAACACAGCTATGCGCGTAAAAATAGTTACTTAGGCGGTGTACTACAATCATGAGCGTGTAAATAGGTCAATCGCAATATACATGAACATTGAATTAAAAACTACGAGGCTCATTTCTCACCAATGCTCTTTCTTGTTTTCGTTTGATTTCTAGTTGTTTGTGAGCTGTGTGTTTTTATATATTTGTGTTGTTATTTTGAACCGTGTTAAATGGAATAAAACCGTGCAAAAAAATTAAAATTTTCGATTTTCAAACCGTGTTATTTCAAAACCGTGTAAAAAATACCGTGTAAAAACAGAATTAGGTGTACACTTGTAACAGTGAGATCTAACAGGAGTGTGGATACCAAATTTGGTTGCTCTAGCTTTAATAGTCTCTGAGATCTGTGGATGCTACAGATTTTCGTCCTTTGCAATGGCGGAAAAGGGTGGGGCGAAATTTTGAAATACACTTATGCAGGTTCGATATCAAAGGAGTGTGGATAGCAAATTTGTTTGCTCTAGCTCTTATAGTCTCTGAGATCTAGGCGCTCATCTTAAGCGATAGGCAAAGCCGACCGTGAAACGTGTGTGTTAGAGAGAGATAGAGTAAGAGAGAATGAAATTGTTTTCTTCATTCCGGCTATAATAATGATACGATCTGGCTCAGCCGTCTAGAAGATATAATCATTCTCTACGATTCTGCGTTTTTGGTTTGCTCGTATCTTTAAAATTGTGGATGCCACAGATTTTCGTCCTTTGTATGGGCGGAAAGGGGCGGGGCGAAGTTTTGAAATACACTTGTAACAGTGACATATCACAGAAGTCTGGATACAAAATGTCGTTGCTCTAGTTCTTATAGTCTCTGAGCACTAGGCGCTCATAAGGACGGACAGACGGACGGACGGACAAACAGACATCGCTCTATCGACTCGGCTACGACTCGACTGCGGTCGGAAATGCTTCCTTCTAGACACAAATCCATTTTCACCACAAATCTAATATACCCCTATACTCATTTTTAGTGGGTATAAAAATCTCCCAAACGGAGATTTTCATGAAATTTTTTGTTGGCTAAATATTAAATCGTCTCTTTTGCGAAGAGCGATACCAAACGACATATAAAATATATTTTTGACTGAGTACAGGCTGTAAAAAGTACGGTAAAAGGGTCGCGAAATATAGGAATATAGGATAGGGACATGGTTAATATTTCATATATGTATATCCATTCAACTTAATGTTCTACAGCGTCAAGGGCGCCCGACCCGGCCTAAACGCGGCACTGCCTATTGACTTGGCATTGAAACGTAGATATTTACATTAATCCAGAATACATATACTCGTATTCTTGTTTCAGTGCGTAAAAGAAGCAGTTTTAAAAAAGCTCCAATGTCAGAGCTTACCGCTAATTTCCTAGCTGTGTTGCATATTTTTCGTCTTTCGTATCGTTCGATCTCGAGAAAAAGTTCAACCTTGCCGCGGTAAACCCCTGCCAATTGCCGCGCTTTGTAAAAATTCGTACCGTCAGTAAATAGAACAAATGCATACACGATTCTTTTAAATTTTCGTCTTCGTTTCGCTGCACTCTTCACAACCTAAAGTTTCTTGGCTTGCTTTCGCACGAGAGATTCGTTTTCTCATCGATCGCTGTGATTTTTAGCTGGCATTTCGTGGCGGTTCTAACTTACTTGCCTACGTTTGCTTAGCGTTTCGCGCATTCGAACTACATTTCGCTCTTCGTATCGTCTCGAACGTGGTTCAACTTTGGTTCATCTTGCCTAGCTTGGCTCGCGTTGGTTGCGTGCGCTTACCGTGGCGCTCATGCGAACTAAGTTCGTTTTTTCGGTTAAAAATTTCGTTCGCTTGGTGACAAACTAAATATTTTTTGATACACTTGCCCAGCTTTTTTACATCCCTGCCGTAACTAAACCTTCAGCGTCTTCTCTATGACCCATTAAATATAACATTTTAGCAATCTTCGAGTCAGTTTTATTATAAGAAGACGAATGATCGCCATGAGAACAAATCTGGTGTTGCCAAGTCAAAATATGAGGATCATCTGAGCTGCCTTGCTGGTCCGATTGTGTAAAAATGTTAAACAGACAGTACCAACAACTTTCGGCAAAGAAGTCATCCAAAGTGAAAGGCAAAGCTAATTCTAACATCACTTCGACTAGCATAAAAAGTACTAGATCTTTCTTTACTTTGTAACGAACTGTTCTTCTCCGTCTGATTCAGCTGGGCCGACTCAGCGGTCGGTAGGCTCGCTGCAACAAATTTATATGTTGCCTCAACGACAAGTAAAACAGCGCTGGGTGGGGTTTACTACTGCTTTATTGGTATCTTAAATCTATCTTATTGGTTATCACACTGGGTAGTCGTAAACCTATCCGTTCCTCCCCTCGAAGCTCCTCCTAGGCCCAACTCCGCCGGTGCTACCGCTCAGGGCTCTGACTCAGCTCCGCCTCGTCCGCCCGTCCAATTCCGCACACGGCCGCTGTTCGAATCCTGAGAGTCGCCCTAGTGTGAGCGGATTACCTGGGTGTCTTCCGTAGCGACGCGCAAGCTCATCCCGCTCAAAGGCTACTTCCCGGCGAGGCTCCTTTAGGCAACGGCTGGGGCTCTGACTCGGCGTTCCCCTCCTCGGTTACTCCCCTCCTGAGCGATGAGCTTCGCCGTACTAATCGACCTACGGGGGACTTTGGCTCCAACTGCACTTTCACACTTGCTTGCGGCTTCTACTAGCCGACTTTACTCGTCCTCGCTTATAACTCCCGCACTAGGTCTTTTACTACTTTGAAAAACCCCTGACAGTGATGGAAAAGACGATAATTTAGACGGTGTTGCAAAACGTCAGGACACAAATGTAAAAAACATTTGGGGCAACCATGTCCAAAGAAGACAGATTTCAAAATCCTCAATGACGTTCAAGAGACAATTTTGCCACATATTTCGAAGAAATAGCGAGTGGGAACGTTGTGAGTCACAGCTACGGTCGCGACTCTACATTTATACCCGACACTCAGTCAGTATGGATCCCCTCCGCCAGAGGGCGCACACATTCAAAACGAAGAGTGCGTGAGAGAGAGACAGAAAATAAGTAAGCGCGTGAACGGCGTTGCGAAGCCACTGCAAATTGATTTGTTCCTTCTGGCTATAATAAGTAGTCCAGATTAGGCAGTCTGGTAGATATAGTCATTCTCTCTAGTCCTGCGGTTTTGGTTTTCTCGTATTTTCTCGTCCTTTGTGGGGGCGTAAAGGGCCGTGAATAAATTTTGAAACTTGATTTTGTGTGATATCACAAAAGTCTGAATACAAAATATTGTTTTGCTATTGATGCTGATCAAGAATATACACACTTTATAGGGTCGGAAACGCTTCCTTCTGGACGTTACACACATCCACTTTCCCCACAAATCTAATCTACCCCTATACTCTTTTTGAGGGTCGGGTATAAAAAGTTGATTACATCTGCGGAGAAAATATTAGTCATAAGCTAAAATGTCAACTAAGGCAAACAATCAAAGATTATGTAAATACGGTAAAGCCAAAGGAATCTTTAGTCAAATAGGACATGAATCTTAATTTAGAACAAACCAAAACCGTTTAGCTCCAAGGCGACTGTCATAATACGACCAAGCGATTCCGAATACGCTTCAGCTACCGTATTGGTTAAAAAGAAAACAGGGGATTAAGGGTTTTAGAAAACTACCCCTCATCAATGATCTGCTCGACAAATTAGCCAACAAAATAAGTCTTTACGAAGCTTGACCTCAAAAATGGTTATTTTCATGTGTTTTTAATGAGGAATCGATTAAATATTTAGTTCATGACACCTTTAGGACAATTTGAATTCCTCAGAATGCCTCAGGATCTGAAAACGGCACAGCAGTGTTTCAAAGGTTCGTTAACAAGATATTCGATGATTTAATTAGAGGTGATAAACTTGTTATGTACATGAACGACATTATGGATGACAGCAGAAATACACAGGAACACTTAGAAACGTTAAGGGAAGTCTTTGTTAGATTAGCGCAAAACAAGTTGGAATTGCAAATAGAAAAATGTGAATTTTTACAATCAAACATAAAATGTCTGGGGTTTATAATAAATGGGCAAGGTATAACAGCAGATGACAAAGGATTAGAAGCAACCAAAAACTTTCCAACCCCAGATAAGGTACAGGTTGTGCAAAGGTTTCTCGGCTTATGCTCCTACCTTAGGGGATTTGTAAAAGATGTCTCAACTGTTGCTAAGCCGCTTTACGATCTTTTGAGAGAGGATACGAAATTTCAATTTAATGAAAAAGAGTTTAATATCTTCACAATTCTTAAAGAGATGTTAATTCAAGCACCTATTTTAGCAATTTATAATCATAAAGACGAAATAGATTTGTACTGTGATGCAAGCGCTCTTGGTTTCGGGGCAGTGTTACTTCAAAAGAAATACGACGGAAAACTGCATCACAGCTTTGAGCAGGAAAAAATTGCATTTATTTACGCATTACGCAGGTTTGGTATATATATATATGGAAAACGTTTCAGGATTGTTACTGACTGTAATTCCCTCACGCTAACGCTCAACATAATTGAACTTAACCCGCTTAACGGAAGATTGTTATTCTTTGTTCCAACAGAAATGGAAGACCACATTTATACAAACGAAACAGGACACTTAGAGAGAAAAAAAGATAAATATAATGGACATAAGTTATTGGTTACCACACGTCAAAGAAAAATGTTCCGGTCACATTGAAAATTGCTTGAAGTGCGTAGCGTTATCGTCTTAATCAGTGGAAAGAGTCAATAGAAGCCTTGGGCCAATGATAGCGAAATTAGTAGAACCAGAAAAGGGTATACATTGGGATGCACCGATAGACACTGTAGAAAATGCATTAAATAACACACAGCATAGGAGCAAAAAAAAATTTAAATACAAGTACAAGAAAACAAAGATCTAACAGAATTAAGGGATGAAGCGTGCAATAAAAAGCAATATGACAAGCGCTTAAAGAAACCTAAGGAGTACAGGGAAGGAGACCATGTGATGGTTAAAAATTGTATTGCACAGTAGGATAGTCTGGAAACCGAATCCCCAAAAACAAACACTATACAACAAAATTGAACTTTTTTTTTCCGCTGTTACCTAAACCAACTTTTTTTGATGGATTTAGGGCTTTAAAATTGTTGTTTTTTTCGAGGTTTATTTTATTTTTTTTAATTTTCTATCTTTTGCATTTATCAGCTTTTTAGAATTGCAAAATTCAATACATCCAGATGGAAGAGACTTAAGTTATGGGGAAAAAGCACTACGTCTGAAAAAAACAGATTTGTTTAAAGTTAAAAAAAAAACAGTTATTAAACATTAAACAAAATCAAAAAAAGTCGGTTTGGTTCACAGCGAAAATGTGGTTTTGCATAATGTAATCGAAAAAGTTAAGAAATTACAGGTTCTTGATAAAAAATGTAGAAGGTTTTCACGTATCCCGTAACTCGTATCAAGGTGTTTGGAGTATAAAAAACATAAAACACTGGATAGGCAACAGAAATAAAGGTTAATACATATGTAAGGAAAAAATTTAATATTTACTAAGTGTAAGAATTGTAAACCACAATAAAATGTCCTTATCTTTAAGTGGGGATGGCCGAGTGTTAGGATAACTCCTATATCAGCCCTAATGTAAATTAATAATCCATAAATGTACGGCCACACTAGAATAATACAGAATATACGGCCACTAAAAAAGGATGTATGTAGATCGACGCTCGATCATTCTGAATGGCGCATCTAGAAGGAAAAGTCGTGTCGGAATAATAAAGAGCTAATAACATAAACCTCATTTCACTCCCACACATCTTGCCGCAACATATTTTCTTCACCTTGATTTATTTAGTAAAAATTTGCCTTCATATGTCTTACTTGCGGTACCTGGCTTAAATGCATTTGCATGTCAAGCGCTAACGAAGTTAAGGAGTTTTCTATTGACCAAATTTAGTATCCAGACCTCATTAATATTACACTGTTACAAGTATACCTAAAAATTTCGCCCCGCCCCCTTCAAACACCCCCAAATGCGTATATTGCGGATCCAACCATTCGATCTTAAACTGTTAAGGCAACTGTTAGGGCAAGCAACTGTGCATTAATTGCCCTTAATCTGGACATAGGGTTTCTATGCACATCCTCTAAGTGCAGAGTTTGTTCACAGGGCCATCACACAGTGTTGCACAGATGTCTAGCTCCGAATGCACCTCAGAACTCAAACTCACAAACTCACTGAGATCGAGCACGTCACCCTTGCCACCGCAGTGGAGCGATTTCGAGACAGGTCTGGCCAAGTGAAGTTCGCAAAAGTCTTATTAGACTCAGGCTCGCAGGTCAGTTTCATGACGGCAAGACTGGCGCAGTCTCTGCGGGTGTCAAGGGTTAATTGTTGCTTGACAGTAACATGGGTAGGAAGGCAAGCTTGGTGTCAAGGAGTAAAGTTTCGACTGAAATTTACTCCAGGTTAAATAGTTTAGTCGCCAATTTCGTGTTTAGGTGCTCCCGTTTGCACAAAATTTTATCAACGATAAGTTTTATTTTCTCATCAATTCTGGCAAACAAAAACAGCTGACCTGGTTGCGTGATAAAAATGCCTTTATTGCTCTCAATTGGTTGTTTTGAAGCAAAACGACGGCAGAAATTGCGCGATTTAAAAGATTAAGACATCTTAGATGCAAAACCTGTGTATTTAACATATCTGGCGAAATGTGAGTAACAGCATGCATATTGAAAATTATATTGCTAATGGTAACAAATTTAATTTGTTGCACTTACATTTTTAATTAAATGGCGGGAAATCGATGTCTTTACCTAGCTATTATCTTGCACGCACAATTTAGAATATTACGATCTGAGCTGTCACGGGCATATTTGTGCTGTTATGCGCAAACATTTATTTCTTGCCAACATTCCGATAACCGAATCGGACTGCGTCAGCTGTTAGCACGAAAACGAAAAGTGTTGTTGCCCTGACAAAATTATTTCAGAGCCAAATTTGAGGTTGGGTTAAAAAAAATATTTAAAAAGAAGGCACACGCTAACTTGCCCTGGTAATGGTGTCAAATGTATTTAAATGCATCAATAAGTCATCTATTTTTTTCTTTTGCAATTACGATTCGGTTTGTTGTATAAAAAGCCGTTTACTTTTAATTTCAGCGAGGAAAATGGCGGAATCACCAACTTTTGCGTTTTCAAAAGTATATCGGAACATCTTTGTAAAAGTGAAAACTGCCTGATAGTCTTAATGCATTTATAAAATGTTTTACATGAATATATCAATGAATTTGAATTTGGCGCTTAATATGTAATTTACATTAATTGAAGCGCAATCGATAGTATCGATAAGACATGTATGAAGATTTACGATCACTAGAATTATTATTTTTAAATTAACGAACGAGCAAGAACTCACATCAAGCGGATTGAAAAATTCAAAAATTGCTGACAAATTCCATTAAAAAAACTGTTAGAGACATGGCACATTCGTGAAAACTTTCCAATTTATAGCCCGTTTAGAATAGGGCTGCTTCATATACTCGGTACTCGAAGATTATAGGGGTATATTCTATTTTTTGTTGACAGTGGATGTGTGGAACACCCAAAAGGAAACGTTTCCGACCCCATAAAGTATATATATATTCTTAATCAGCATCAATAGTCGAGTCGATATAGCTCTCTGTCCATCCCGATCAGCGCCTAGATCTCAAAGACTACAAGAGCTAAAGCAACCAAGCTTTGTATCCAGACTCCTGTGATATCACACTGTTACAAGTGTATTTTAAAATTTGGCGCCGCCCCTTTTCCGGCCCAAAAAAGACGAAACTCTGTGGCACCTAAAATTTTGAAGATATAAGAAATCCAAAAACGCAGAATCGTAGAAAATTTTCATATCTAAAGATTGCCGAATCTGGAGCAGATAAGATCATTATTATAGCCAGAAGGAACCAATTAAATTTCAGTGACTACGATAGCGTAGTCACGCGCTTATTCATTCTCTCTCTCTCTCTCTCTCACACACACTCTACCCCCTTTCAGTGTGTGATCTGCCGGAGGGGAGCGAAATAACACGGCTGGTGTTAAACAAATCAATTTGTCCTTTTTGCAAACAGCAATACCAAACGATATACAAAATATATTGCATAAATTATGATATATGGGCATTTCCGCGAAAAGGTCAATCAAGAGTAAAGTACCGAAGATGTTTTTCATTATATATTATTTAGAAGTATTGAAATTCTATATTTTTAGGTTAAAATAGTGAATAAAAGTTCATATGTAAAAAATAATTGTAAGCGAAGTTGAGTTTGTATGTATCTTGCACTGGGATATACCAGTTGCCAAACTTGCATTTACACCGCATTCTTCCCTGATTTTGGCTGCTGAAAGCTTGGAATTTGAAGCAGTTCTAATGATAAGTCGTCTGTCTGCTGGTGTTGTCGCGTGCTGAGACCCTCCTTTCATATTTTTGCCATACGTTGCTTGTTAACGAATAAAGTTGCCAATTACCTTTTGGCCTCGTCCGATTCTTTTAGCGCTTTCGCGCTGATTTAGGCCAGAATTTATATAACCTTTTATTTGACCATTTTCAAAGTCGTTTATATGCTTTTCGCAACCCATTTTACAAAAAAATCAACGTAAATTACTTTGACTGCAATTTGCAAACAAAAAATGACATCGTTTACTAAGATATAGACGTCAAAATGCAATAATGCACTTGAACCTATTCAGTTCAGCTAGAATAAATAGGCATTTTTTGTAATGTTTTTGAAAAAATTAATAAATAGCCTTTACAAACGTATCCTGGAAACCACAAACTTTCTTGCTATATTAACAATGAATCTATGCAAAAAAAATTATTTCATATAAATCGGTAAGTTGGTTAAAAAGATATAGCGGTTTGACTTTTGAAAATTGTTGAACCTATTCAGTTGAGCGGCACTGTATATCATATATGATTTACATACTGATTGAGTACGGGTATAAAGTAGAGCCGCTGCTTTTGCCGCGGCTCATAACGTTCTCCCTCGTTTGTGGAGGCCAAAATTTGCGTTCTTTTCGAACGCAGCTGCGTCTATTCGCAATATTCGCTTATTTTTGGGATTTACTACACATTTTTTAACTTTTCTGCCTATCAGCGCATATATCACAACGAATGATAAACAAAACAGCTGATCTAAAAATAAAAACTTGGCGCCTAAAAAGTATAGCTGTGCAGTATTTTACATTAAATCTGGTGAACATATCACCAATATCGACTGCTGCTTGTAGTTTAAGGGTGGAATGATAGTGTGTTGGTGTGAGGAAGAACTCCCGCAAAATTCTAAAAAAAAATGGCTGAAAATAATAAATAAATGAAAACATCAAGTCTCTTTTGTCCACTTTCGTCTCGTTTTCCATAATTTTGTTGATTTCCATAATTTGCTTGATTTCCAAAATTGGATTGCTTTTCTCATCATAAAAAACACAAATAAAGAGTTTTGAAGTTTTAAAAATTGGACGATATATTGGTAAATATTACAAGAAAAAATTTTAATTTAATTTTTCAACAATCCTAAGTAGACTGAACACTACACTATCACTGCATTTGGTGCAATGGTACATTGTTTTAGTGATGTACGGGTCGTCGAACTCTTTGGACTCTTGATAAACGCTAAAACACCCTAAGCTTTATTTACTGCTGCAATGTAGCTGTGAACTCTAAGGTCGAAATTCTATCCAGGACATGATTTCCTAGAGAATTTGAGACAAAAAAAAAGAAGATTATTCGAACATTATATGTTTAGCTCATTAGGGTCGACTTGAAGGCGTGTATGCTAGTACAAACCCGAGAAGGAGAAACAGATTTTAACACCATCAGCATACATACATTATTAATGTAACTAATTGTGAAAAAGCTTGAGGTAGGTGATTCACAAATAAAATGAATAGCAACAGACCTAAATGCCTTCCATGTGGGACTCCTAAGGTTACATTCACAACATTTGACAACATATTAGTAAGCAAAACGCGCTGTGTGCGGTTCGATAGATATCCAATTTAGAAGATTTATAGAAAATCCAAATAATGATTGTTTATGCTTCACAGAATCAAAAGCCTTACTAAAATCCGTAAAAAATACGTCCGTTTTGAACGAGAAGAATTTTGTTAAATCATTACAGAAGTTATTACTACATTGATTATAAAATTGACCATTGCTGATAAGAAATTAAGAACGAACAGAAGAATATTGAGCGTATAGATATAGTTTTCTGGTTATTTTTATATAGCCGCGTTTTTTTTAGTTAGGACAAATTCTAGTCTTGACGATACTGATACAGTGATTTCAGGAGCATGTTTATTTTCGGCACACAGTGGGACATTCGGCCGTTTCAGCTTGCTAAATTAATAACTGCTGAACGAATAAAGAAATCTTTATGAAAACTTTTAATCTGCTCAAGTCAATTATGCTGCAATGTCTAAAAGCTTCACAATAGTGTGTTAAAATTGAACCTTGTTGCCGGTGCATATTTTCCTATGTAAAATGCTCAATTTTTACTTTTTTAGATCGATAAAGTACATTTAATGGTAAATTTTACTATAAAATATTATTTTGAATTTTATTTTCAACTTAACCTAATTTAAAAAAATTTAAATTAAAAAAATAGAAAGCTGGTTGAATTTTTTTGTTTCTGTAAAATAACCCTCCACTTCCTGTTTAGTAGCAGGAATATCTAATGAACTAAGCATTTCTGAAGAATAACTGCTTGCCGATTTATTTTGTGATCTCACATATCTAATGTATGAAATATATGGATCTGAAGAGGCTGCCAACATGTTGAAAATATCTTGGTTTTGCTTAATTTGTGATGTCTTGCACGTATTCATATTCCAGTATTTTTTGTAATCTTTGTTGCTCTTTGGTAGGCTCTGATGTTCAATTAAAATGACCATGTGCCAGAATTTTATGAAGCGTGGGAGTTAGCTTCTTTTCAGGATATTTTTCCAGTAACAGCTTTGCAGTCTTTGAGGCATATTCACCGATCTTGCGGGTTTTTCTTTGCAGTTTAAAATTTTCAAAATGAAACTTAATCTTTTGTCAATATCCACCCCAGTTTTCTTTGCAGTAATTTCGTTTTTCTCAAAGAATGTCCGTGATGAGTTTCCATCGTTTGTGTTTCCAAATCCTTGTTTGGGGCAGTCCACCTTCAGTGATAGTTTTTCTAAGAATTTCTCTTGAATAATTTTTTTCCTAGTCTTTTGTTTTTGTTTGGCTGGCTTGCTGTTGTGAAAAGATTCTCCCTCTCGCGGAATGTTATATGCAAGTTTTAAAATCAAATTTTTGCATGCAAAACCTGGTCAAAAAGATAGGTTAAGGTAGAAATAAGAGCCTGCATATTCATTCATAACCAACAACATAATTGAGGTAGCGAGAAATGGAAAATTATTCTAATATTGAGGGTACCTGAGTATATGGATATGCTCAATAGTACCTCATTTTTGGGCAGCTTTTCAACTTTGACTGGACTTTACAAAAATATGTCCCTAAATTTTCCCGAGAATTTTTTTTGTATATGTTCTTTGAACTATTTATTACCTGAGTCTAAAAGCGCATTCTGCGCTCCGGAGTCGTTCGGCTTCTATACCAATTTATCTGCCACAACCTCGCACGAAAAACGGTAAAAATATGATTTTGTATGAGATTTAAGAGCTGTGATAGCCGTTTTCCTAAGAATTAATGCACGTTACATAGTTTACTTTTTTTCCACCTGAAAGATGCAGTATGTGAATACATTTTTGCACACTGAATTAATTTTCAACTTTGAGTGCTCATATGTTCTAAACTAAAAGTCCGACTATTTTGAAAACTTGATTTTTAAGAGCTCTGGAAAATTCTCTATTAGATGCGTATATTCATTTAATCCAAAGCGCTCAAAAAAATCTTCGACTTTTGCCACCTCTTTTCGGCTGATTTCCCACTGTGCGGCGGTGTATACGGTATCACAGAACTAATTGACTGTTGTGTCGGTATTCGGCAAAGATTCCAGACCCGACCAATCGACCTGCGAAAGATGAAGACTTACACCAGACTTACGGCTGGTGCCATCGAATTGACGAATATCGGTAAAGTGGGATGTTAGTCTTCAGAAAGAGTTATCAGATTTGGTCTTGCAGCTGTTGAAAGCGAAGCATCGCTGACAAAGGCAAAGTTAAGATGCCTGTCTATATTATTTTTAAGGCGATTAATTTGACCAATGGAGATATTGGTTAACCAATCGATCAAATAATTTTTGCAATTTGTTTCCGCCATCTTCAGTTGATCACCTCCTATTCCCGCTGTGCCGAAATTCCGCCATCTTCAGTTAATTCAAGTAATTGTCAAATTTCAATGAATGAGATGAAATTCAATGAAATCACAATCGTCAGTCTACTTAGAGTGCCAGACTTAAGTGTTGTCACAGAAATAACTTTTGAGTTTACTGTTGTTTTAAAAGCCTTGGCATCGTGATTTTTAAGGCAAAAATGATTTTATCCAATAAATGAATCAATTGAATCAGATATGCTAATTTTTATAAGCCTAACTTTATTGCATTATTTTGTAAAATTTTGTTGAACAAAAAATGTAGAAAAAAAGGCGAAAGAAAGTATTAGCACACTTAACATTTAACATTTTAATGAGTTCTTGTAGTTTGGCCAAATCGTCACCTTTTTTGGACAAGATTAACACTTAGTTCTAGTTCTGTGGAACTATGCAATATTCAATTTCCAATGGTCGCCAAATCGCTGAAATTTAGAAAAATGAGAGGTAAGGAAAAAGAATCTACAGAATCTCAAAGGAAAAACATTCTGCATTCTTCCAACCAAGACCAATTCGCAAGCTGAAATTGTGGAAATTACAAAAAGAGGTACCAACTTCCATTCGGCGCATCGTTCAACGGTTCAAAAGAGCTTCAAAATTATTTAGACCGAGACACACAGGCCGACCTAACGCTTTAACAATTTTTTTCATTCAAAATATTAAAGTAAATCGTTTTGTAGACAATGCCCGTCATTAATACCAGCTCGAATTGACCTGCATTTAATTTTTAGCGCTAATGTTTTGTTGGTTTCTGTTTTCTTTTGTTCCAGCGTATTTTAATGTATGGGTTCATTCGTATTGTTACATTCTGCGTGTATAAGTTTTAAAATTGCTGGAGTTTGTGGACTATTTAATTTTCGTATTCTGCGCTAACATACTTTTTACACTTTGAAGAAGAACTGTTATTTTTTATATGCTTTAAAAGCTAATATACTTTAAATATAGAATAAAAAAATATAATGAGAGGATATACATATGTAAATATACATAACTAGCGTAATTCCGTACGTGCGGCATCGCGTCTTAAGCATAATTCTGCATGTGACGCGGGCTTCCAACATAAGTAGCTGGTAGAATGGTCTAAAGACCGATGTTTGATCGTAACTTCGACTGATTGAAACGAATGAAATTGAGACGCTCCGTTTCGACCTTTACGTACATGTCGACGCTGTACAACCGGCGATATCTCAACAGATTGTTGCCAACATTTTGACGAATTATCAATCTATACGCATACAAATTCATTGAGCTGACCTTATTCGTTTCTTCTCCTGAAATATTAATTCGAACTTCGTTGTAGAATGAAAAAGAAGTGATGAGTTTAAACAAACCTGTCGTTGGATTCACCAAATTTATATTGAAGTGATAGCCAACCTCTCCACAACAGAACATCAATGGGTAGTAAAGTGAATCATATGACCGATGAGTCTCACACACGTGTTGCAATTGTCCACCATTGAGAACCATTTCGCGTGATTCCACATTCTCGTCAATAATTACCACTGCAACTTAATTGATAGTTGAAGCATTGAATTGTCTTGCATGGCTTCCAGCGGGCCTTTTGTCTGCTCTGATAATGATTTTGTGGTCGTTTGAATGCATTGTATCCAAAGCGAGTTTGAACAATCTGACAAATTCATTTGGCAATTTATCTATCATTTCACGTTTAGTCGCAGTAAAAATTGCACAACGCTTATCTAGTTCAATTGCCCAATCACAAACGAAATAGATCTGAAGGACCTTTGTTAGCCCGCTCGATGGTGAATTTGCTCTTGATCTGAATGTTTGAAAGCAAACAGCATATGCGGGTGCTTCCGATTAAAACTTCAATGCATTGCAATGCATACGACAGACATTGAACCGATATCAACGCAGCGAAGATATTTGTGAGCGATTGCGGAATCGTATTCGAAAGCACCGCGATTCAAGTCTACATTTACGACTGGTCTTCTTCCAGTAACATTTTGTCGAATTTAAGGTGATAATTGTGCAGCGCGAATCTGTGAAAAATGGGCACGTCTCCTCTTTCATTTTAGATTATAACGGCCTTTCTGACTACTTATTACATGACGTATACGTCGTTCAATTTTTGATCGTCTAAAAGCAGGCATTAATCAAGCAAATAACTCTATTAATTGTTTCGTGGATGGAGAATAATATCTCGAGTTTGGAAAATCCGACTATGATAGGTCTACTTTATACGGTTGAAATTTTTTTCCATAATAGTAACAAATAAAAAAATTATTTTTTTCGCGATCTCGGGTTGGTTTTTTCTCATAAAATCGTTCTACTGGAAAATACGAACAACTGAAACAAATTTGAGGCCAATCTGCCTAGCCCTTCTCAAGTGATGTAATTCTAAAAAATGTTCTCTCTCCATTTTTATATATATCGATTATTTAAGCAATTTATATGGAGATACAAAATATTGTGATTCCATTTTTTTCCGCCATTATTGATTTTATAAATGTTAAGCTATTAAGCGTTTTTAATAACTGTTGCAATTTTAATTTAATGAAAGTCGAGAGGTTGTATATAATTCACAATTTATTTGCACATGTAAACCAACTTATCGCGTATGTACATATGGGGATAATTGGGCGAACGATTGATGCGAGGATGTTAATCTAATAGCTGCGACGATTAGCTCAAGACTACCAATGCAAGGGCTGACGGGCCAAATTGCCGGGCCCTATGCAGCAAGCTTAGACGCGAGCGAGAGAGTAGGATAGCCCGAGAGCGTTAGAGCTGCTCGGGGCCGCTGTTAAGCCGAGTACGAGAGATTGCGATATAAGGAGACGAAAGAATTCCGCTGCATGTGCATATGCGGTAGCAAATGATCTTTACAGTGGGGGCATTGGAAATGACAACAACAAAATGCATTTCCTTTGGGCCGCACCACTGGCAATAATTTACAATATTTAAGCTGCTTGACCCGACAATAAATATTAGCTGCGATTTCTTTATCGTCTTCGTCCAGCGCCACAGGAATACATTCCTTATTGCTTTCATAAACCATTTGCCTTTTGTAAGCCCGAGAATAGTAGAAGATATACCTAAAAATAAATGGATGGCAGGCCCTCCGAAGTAGTGTTGTGTTGCTCATGAGTGAGTGAACAAAAAAGAGTTGTTCACTTAAGTGAGCAACTGAACATGTTCCTTCCAAACTGTTCTTTTTTGCTCACTTGTTCTTTGTTGCTCACTTGTTCTTTGTTGCTCACTTGTTCTTTTTTGCTCACTTGTTCTTTGTTGTTCACTAGTTCATTTTTGCTCACTTGTTCTCTACTCACTTTTTGCGCAATTTTGCTCCTCAAAGGGCATTTTGCGATCTGGCAGTTGTTGCTCATATTTGCGTTTACTTCACACTTTTTGTATTACCGGCAAAGCTGTTTACTCTTTTAAAAATTCAGTATGTCGCTAATTCGAAAGTATAGTGAAATTTGGAATCATTTCGAGGAAGTTGGACGCCAGGAAGCCAAGTGCAAGTATTGCAAGTCTGTTTTGAGTTGTTTTTGATAGAATGTTTTTCTGATAGAATGATGTGACGTGCTACCAATATCGTGTCGTCTGTTCTCGCTGTGCAATCTGATGCAATACTTAATATCCCTTGTTGAGGTAAGATGATTAATTCTTCCTGTTTGTCGCCACATTTTATCAATGCCTGTGTTTTCTGTTGAACTTTAAAAAGCCAACTATTCTTTTTCTCCGACTCCACCCAGTGTTTTTGTTTTTCCCATTGACTTAAAATGACAATTTATGGTTTATTTGGTTTGAATGGCGAAAGTGCACACTTGTTGTCATTGGCGTTGCTCTGTGGCCAAGTCCCTTCACATATTCTCTTAGTTATTTGCCATTTGGCCGTCAGCCGTCGGGTGCTACAGGGGGATAAACGGATGTCGGGTCGGCTCGTCACAACTGTAGACTCGGAACGGGGCACAGGCGCCTTGGGTTCATGGCTTGCCCTGGATCCAAGGCGACTGTGCTCCGCGTCATAGGATACAGGTGGGCACGAGCGAACCGGCACCCGCCGTAACTGTACACACCGGCGGAAGTGCGACTATACTCTCCCCGTGAGGGCGGCTGGAAACAGGTCCTGGTACGGTCATGTCTCTGCCGGGATGCTGGCTAATTGTAGTCGGGCGGAGAGAAGAAAACTCTCAGTGAAATAACCCCAATCCAAGGTGACACTGTCATATGCCGAGGGATGCATGGCCGAGGGGGTGCTCGGTCGCTTATATGCGGACTCTGGATACCTGCCGACCTCCAGTTTTAATAAGGCTTCCCGGGGCACGCGGGCTATGCCCCGGGCGACTAACCCCTTCCCGCCTACTCGTGGGATCAAATATGCCAAATCTAAATATTCAAACAAAAAACACCGCAAAGGAGCTCGGCACTCCTCCTAAAGTGCCGGAGGGAAAAGACCATCCCTCTACAAACGCATCTGGGAAACCAGTGCCCAAAAAGACGGGGAAAGAGACTAAGTCGGTCCACCGTCTCGAGGCAGCAGGCGCTGCGAGGAAAGGACCGAAAAGCCAATCGGGCCAATCCACGTCGGATTGCCCAAGGGCCCAAGGGCGACCCGGTTACCGGGGGGGCGACCATGCAGAGCGATATCGCAGCTGGCAGACCCCTTGGGACCGGGGACCCCTTGACAACCCCGGCAGGCGGCGCCTCTGCCTCGAAAGATAGGCCCAAGTTCCAAGACAAGAGACGTGCGGCCCTCATCCTGGGCAACGACGACCCGGTGTTCCTGGCGTCTGCCCAGGGAATAGAATCGCGGCGATGGGCCAAGACAGTCCTGCCCGACTACCAGCCAGCCAAAGCTGGCAAGGCCACAGCCAAGGCCCCAAGCAAGCGGCAACGCTCGGCGGAGGACACCGCCACACAAGTCCAACGGGCCAAGAGGACGAAGACACTGAGCAACCGCTCGTTTGCCGAGGTGGCGAGGGGAAAAACCCTGATTGGAGTCCTAGATAGGGGCTCTAAAGACGGGCAGATCCCTAGGGCCAAATGGCACCTCGTGGAAAACGAGCTCCAAGACCGTTTCCTCCAGGAGTTGGAGGAAAATGGAGGACCACCGCCCAAGTGTGAGGACGCCGGGTGGCACCAAGGCAGGGTGAAAGCCATCGCCTGCCAAGATGCTCGCTCGGCGGCCCTCTACGCGAAGGCGGTGGCATCGCTAAAGGAGGTCTACCCAGGAGCCCAGCTGGAGGCCGTGAAGTGGGAGGACATCCCCAGCAAGCCGAGGGCCAGAGCGTGGGTCTCGGCGAAGCCTGCAGAGCCGGATAAGATTCTCCGGATTCTGCAGGTCTGCAACCCCCACCTTCCCACAGCCGATTGGAAGGTGGCCAAGGTAGAGGAGAGCAACGGGCAGAGGCGCCAAATCATCCTCGTCCTGAACGAGGAGTCGGTCAGACTTCTCCACGACACGGAGGGCGCTGTGGACTACGGCTACAAGAAGGTAGTCGTAGTACCGTACAAGTCCGACTCTAAGGGCATGCAACCGACGGTCGAGCCAGACCTGGAGCCCCCGGAGATCCCTAGCATGGAGAACAAGCCTGTGTCGGTATCGGACGTGACATCAGTGGTGTCGGATGACATCCTAGATGGTTACGTGTCAGACGTGAGCGATCTTACTAGGGATCTCAAGCACATCGGGGTCGGAGAGGAGCTGGACTCTTCGGAGAGCAACCACGACAAGACAATGGTGGAGGTGAACCTCAGGAATGTCACTGATACTCCTGCAGATAAACCTCCACCATTGTAAGGCAGCATGCGCTGCTCTCTTGCTCCACCTAGCCAAGGGTGGAGCCGACATAGTCCTCATTCAGGAGCCCTGGATCCTCGGAAACAGGGTCTCTGGTCTGAGGACTCCTGACTATAAGCTATCCTTGCAAAAAGAGATCTGCACTTATTTTTTGCTCCCAAATTTCAGCAATGAAGACCAAACAGCAGTGAGCCTCGAAGGCCAGGGGTGCTCACTGAGAATCTGCTCCACGTACATGGGTCACGACCAACCAGACCCCCCTCCACAGGCGCTCAGGGCGCTAATCATAGACTGCGAGGCCAACGACACCGGCCTAGTCGTAGGGTGCGACGCCAATGCACACCACTGCCAGTGGGGAAGCACTGACACCAACGAAAGGGGTGAGTACCTTTTCAACTATTTACTGACCACTCAGATGGTGCTTTTAAATAGGGGGAGTGATCCCACCTTCATTATTAAAAACCGCAAGGAGGTCCTGGACCTCACACTTGCCTCTCATGAGTTACATGGGAACATCGTATCCTGGAGGGTCCTGGAAGAGCACTCCTTCTCGGACCACAGGTACGTGGAAACCGTATTCTCTTTTTCACTACCGAGACCAGCTCAATTCCGGCTCGGTACTCAGACCACCTCTGTCGTGTTCTCCCTGAGACTCCACCTGAGGAGGAGATTTCCAGGGAAGCCACGACTCATCTTGTTAAACTATTTACCGACGCCTGCAATGAGGCGCTCGATAAATCCTGCCCCTCTAGCAAGAGCAGAGGCCGGAAGAAACCTGAATGGTGGAATCCGAAACTGAGGGAACTCCGGAAAGCCTCCCGGAGACTCTTCAATAAAGCTAAGGCTGAAAACGTTGAGCAGAACTGGGCCGATTACAAGGCCAGTCTGTCAATTTACAATAAAGAACTGAGGAAAGCCAAACGCGAGAATAACTCAGAAGCCTCGCGCTTGCGCAAAGTTCTCTCGAAGACTACACCTACTCTGGGCTACCTGAAGAATGCCGACCAATCATGGACAACGTCCAGCAATGAGTCGCTAAATCTTCTCCTTAACACCCACTTTCCCGGCTGCGATGAAAACAGACCACACTACATCGCGGCTCCTTCCGTTGCCTCAAGTGTTATCATGAATCTGTTAAGCCAGGAGAACATTTCCTGGGCAATAAAAAGCTTCAAACCATACAAGTCTGCGGGACCAGATGGCATCATCCCTGCCCAACTGATTCACGCTGGACAAAAAGCCACTAATTGGCTCAAAAGGATATACGAGGGAATCTTCTCCCATGGATATATCCCGAAAACCTGGCTTCATACCAAAGTCGTCTTCATCCCCAAGGCAGGCAAGCCCTCGCACACTGCCCCCATAGATTTCATCTCACGGTAAATATTCCGCCTAGTCTAATCTCAGACTCCCAGCATGCCTATCGGAAAGGAAGATCCACTGAAACGGCCCTACACACGATCACATCGATCCTAGAAGCGTCCCTCAACTGTAAGGAGTACAACCTGGTAGCCTTCCTCGACATAGAAGGCGCCTTTAATAACATCCTCCCGACCGCCATCACGGGTGCACTGACGGACCTGGGGGTTGACTCCCGGACGGTGAGCCTGATCGATCAGATGCTACAATGCAGGACGGTTGAGGCATCACTGGGGACGTCAACGTCCACCAGATTTGTCAGTAGAGGCACCCCGCAGGGCGGAGTCCTCTCGCCCCTCCTATGGAACGTGGCAGTGAACGAACTGCTGCGGGAGATAGAGGGGGGTGGCTGCCGCGTGGTGGCGTATGCGGACGATGTTGCTATAGCATTCTCGGGTAAATTCCCGCAGACGCTGTGTGAGTGCCTGACAAGCACACTCATGAAGATGTCAAAATGGGCAGACAAATGCGGTCTAGGCGTCAACCCGTCTAAAACGGAGCTGGTGCTCTTCACTAGGAAGTACAAAGTTCCGGCACTGATTCCCCCAAGACTATGTGGGGAAGCGCAAGTCTTCAGCAACAGCGCCAAGTATCTTGGCCTAATCCTCGATAGAAAGCTCGACTGGAAATTGAGCATAGAGGATAGAGTACAGAAGGCCACAGTGGCCCTCTATACTTGCAGGAAAGCCATCGGACTAAAATGGGGAATGACCCCCTATATAGTTCGGTGGCTTTACACCGCCATCATACCGATCATGCTCTATGGAGTGGTGGTATGGTGGCCAGCCTTAGACAAAGGACATGCCTCAATAAACTCAGCAGAGTTCAACGCATGGCAGAGCTATGCATAACTGGCGGGCTACGCACTACTCCAGGGGAAGCCCTGGATACTGTGCTGGACCTCCTCCCCATAGATCTCATGGGAAAGAAGGTGGCAACACTTTCCGCACTCAGATTGAGAGAAGCCAGACTGTGGAAAGCGTCCGCGGTTGGGCACTCGGGAATCCTGACGAGACTCCCGCAATTACCAGAGAGGACAGATTATTGTATCCCTAGTGATCACCTCTCGACGCCTTTCCAGGTATCAATCCCACCTAGGGAGGACTGGGAGATGGGCGAACCAGGACCCGCAAATGCGGTTCACTTCTACACTGATGGCTCAAAGTTAGACGGCCGCGTGGGAGGCGGAGTCTACTGCAGCGAGCTGAACATCAGTCATTGCTTCAGGCTCCCGGACCACTGCAGTGTGTTCCAAGCGGAGGTTGTAGCCATCAAGGAGACCATTTCCATCGTCTCCAAACTGCTTCTAGACACGCACTTAGTGTGCGTTTTCTCGGACAGCCAAGCAGCTATTAAAGCTTTAGGCTCAATATCGTCGAACTCAGCGACTGTAAATGACTGCCGCAGGTCTCTGCACGAGATCGCAGAGCAGTTAGACCTCTTCCTTATATGGGTCCCAGGCCACAGGGACATCGAGGGGAATGACGCCGCCGACGAGCTAGCAAGGCAGGGTACTACGATTCCTCTCCTTTTGGAGAGGAAGCAGGTAGCGATGCCTCTGGCTACGTGCAGGCTCCTCACGCACGAATTGTTAGAGCAAAATGCCAATAGGAGATGGCAGCAAACCGTTTCCTGTAAAATCTCAAGATTGATATGGCCATATCGATCGAAGAAGCGCTCAGCCGAGCTGTATAGACTCAGCAGAGCACAGTGCTCTGCAGTTACTCGAGCCATTACGGGACACTGGCAGATCGGCACTCATGCCTCTAGACTGTCAATCCCTCATAACGACTTCTGCAGGAGTTGTCGCGACGAGGAAGAGGAGGAATCAGTCCCCCACTTCTTCTGCCACTGCCCAGCCCTTGGAAATCGTCGTCTTCGTATTCTCGGGGCCGCTTTCCTCACGGACATTTCGGACCTGTCCGAAATCAAACCGGGGACCTTGTCCAGATTCATCCAAGCCTCCGGATGGGACTGCCCTTAATTTGCAACAGCCTGTTCTCCACGGTTTTTAGGCATTGGGAAGGGGCACACGCCCATGCGGCATCACAACGGACCTTCTACAGGTCCAAGTGAGCTTGGGAGGGTTTCATCACTCCCCCAGGCTACCGCCTGAACCTAACCTAACCTATTTGCCATTTCTTGCAAGTATTTAGCGTTGATTCTGACATCAGGTGATATGCATCTATTTTAAAGTGATAAACTAAATATTCTGTCTCACTCTGCATCATAATCATTTCCCCGTTACTTCCGATGGGTACTGGTACCACTATGCATAACTGCGCTGGATGCCTAAAAATTTAAAAAAATTTAAATTTTAAAAAAATTCCTTTTGTGGTTAGTAGCGTGTATACTTCTTTTAACTTTGTCTTCGTTCTTCTTCCTGGCAAGAACCATGTTTCTGATAAACTTTCTTTTATCTTTTTGATTTCATTTTGTAATTGGCTTGGTCTTAAAATTTTTGGGTTTAATCTTCCATGATTGATATCAATTGGTAAACTTATGATCCCTGTCTGTATATTTTCACATTCATCGATTAATAAGCTGAATTGTTTTGCCACCATGAAGAAATTGATTGACTCATTATACACATAATAGTTTTCTTTTAGGATTTCTGTGTTTTGCACCACTTCGTGCGTCTTTCTAAGATTCGTGTCTATGTCTTCATTTGTTATTTTTAGGGTATTTGATGTTGAATCTATCACTGACGTTTGTCTTTCCAGCAACGCATTCAAATTATGTAGTTTTTTGTTTCAGATCCCATGAAATCTAGTGGAGATCGCTTCGTTCTCCTTTTTCTTGCGTCATAAAAAGTTTGTTATTTTCATCTAACATAGATCTCTTATTTGTATTTGTGAGTTGTCTAGGACATTGTTGTTAAAAGTTTTAAAGCTTTTTACAAACCTGCCTCATTTTGTGTATTAATTTAGTTCCTCGGCATCTTAAAATACGGCTTCATATCATACTGTATTATTAGGTCCCATGATGAAGCTACTATTTCTACTTCACCCATTGGGTCTAAATAAATTACTGCAGTATTGTTCACCTCTTTTAGTTCCCATTTCTTATTTTCTGTTACTGTTTTGCGTAATACTTGGCCTATCATATGTGCGTCTGCCCCCGTCCCCCCTCCTCTAGATTTTTTTCTATATTTCTTCCATTTATTTCTTTGTTGTAGCGTATATAAATAGTCATCCTTCCATTTTAACAAGAAGTCTCTTTTCATTTTTTGGATTAGTTTCCACCTGTCTAAGCTGGAAATCCTTTTTCCTACTACTGACTTTGCTGTATCCAGATCGGTCTACCAATCAGAAAATGTCCTGGGGTTAGTACTCCAGTATCGTCTATATCTTCGTCTGATGTGTAAAATGGCCGTGAATTTAGCACTGCTTCTATCTGACATAGTAATGTTACAACCAGGCGTAAGATACTTAAGTTATGTGAAAAAAAGAAGCACAACCTGTGAAAAACAGTAAAAAAAATACCATATTTGAAACATTTTTAATTCAACATTTTTAAGTTCCCAAATCTATAAAAAAAAAACGTCGGTTTGGGTCACAGCGCAAATATGGTGTAGTCAGTGGTAAAACAGAGAGTAAAGTGCAGTTTTTTAATTGAAGGATCAAAAGGCGTTGGCGTCAATTTTACTTTGTGTTAAATCGATCCATCTGGTCTGATAGGCTGGTGAAGTGGCTCAAAGGGGGCCTAGCTAAGACCACTGGACAGGTCGCAGGTTGTGGATAGAGAACGGCCTACCTCAGTAGGTTAGCAGCGGGTGTTCGCGAAGCAGCAATACTGAAGATGCGCTTGTGGTGCCGCCTCATTTAAGTAGCTCACACACTCCCATCAGTATACACTACCTACCCACATCCCAAACCCCACACTCAGGGACTTGGCAGCCCCTTGTTCTAATGATGCCTTACCCGGGCAACGTGGATCTCTGTCACGGCTGACCGTTACCCCTCTCTGCATCTCGTGGGAATAAGATGGAAAACAAGCAAATAAACAAACAAAACGATGGGGAACGTTGTCTACATTTACACCCAATGCTTAGTCAGTATGGCTCTCCACCGCCAGACGGCGCTAACATTGAACGACAAAAAATGTGTGCGAGAGAGACAGAAAATCAGTCAGAACGTATAAGGCGCTGCGTAGCCACTGCCAATTAATTTGAGCCTTTTGGTTATAATAATGATCCGATCTGATCCGGATTCGGCAATCATAGAGATTGTGCGTTTTTAATTCTCTGGTATCTTCAAAATTGTGCATGCCACAGATTTTCGTTCTTTGTGGGACCGGAAGGGGGCGGGGCGAAGTTTTTAAATACACTTGTAGGTCGTTCGTTCTCTTTCGTAGTGATCAGACGCGTTTTTGTTTTGCGCTCTGCATTTTTTTCCTTTTGTTTTGAGTAAACAGCCGGTGTCTTCGTAAATAAACTTTAATTAACTTCCTAACCAGTCTACAATCTGGAATTCTATTCTATTTCGCAAGTGCATGCCTTTTGATTTGTGTTAAAACATTATTTAACTTTTTATTTTTCGGCGTCGGCTTGTCGTATTTGTCGCATTACAGTCCGCTCTCGTCTTGTTGTATTATCATTGTATTGTATTGTCTCTCCCTATCATCTAAACTTATTTAACTGTTCTTTCTCTCTCGCTCTCGTAACTTTCTGTTCAGTAGCTCTCTCTCTCTCATTAGCTGCTGCTGCAACTGCTCTCCTCTCCTTCTATTAGCGTTTGTCTGGCACACTAGTCTGATAGCTATTTTTTAAAAATATTTTTTGATTTTATTTTTGCTCAAATTTTTTATTATGGAGTTTTCTGTTGTATGTGCTAAAAAATCCTGTCGGAAAGAGATCACCCATGATCAGATGAGTATCCCCTGCTAGCTCTGCTATAGCATACTGCACGCAAAATGCGCTGGGCTTACGGGCCTAGTGGCCATATCCAAACGTAATGGCTTGCACTACAGTTGTGAGGCATGCCTTGCAGTTGAGACTGACATGGTAGCATTTATGAGGCAGACGCGGAAGGGCTTTAAGGAGCTGACCATTGGCTTTAAAAAGCAGTACAATCGGCTCCTAGCCATGGAGTCTCAGTTTGGCAGTCTGCAACTGCTGAATGAGTCTCCGAGGCGTAAAGGGGTAACTACGCGGGATCTGCAAGTGCCAACTGTCACTCAGCCGCTCGCAGCCGAAAAACTGACTCCGACCACTCAAAGTGTGCAGCAGCTGATTTCATTTGCCACCCCAAGGGCAACGACAGCTGCTGGCGATGCAGATTCGGTTGCCGAATTCATCGCCTCGGAGAACGTGCAGCCAAGTACGTCTGTAGCGTCCGTGCCCATGGTGTCCGCAAGCTCGCTAGCTGTCCCGTCTATTCCGACCCCACCAGTAAATAGACGTTCCGGACCTCCGGATATTGCCACCACAGGTACTAGGCCTGTGGTACCTAAACCACTGGTGGGGATCCCACCAAAATTACAAGTTTTTGTCTCACGGCTGGCCCCTGACCTCACATCTAATGATGTAACTGCTTTTATACAAAGCAAAATAAAAGCCGTCGAATTTCATTGTGGAGAAGTTTAATTTCTTTTATGCCAGGGAGATAGCTTCGTTCAAGATAAGAGTCTCCCCAACTCACTTTGACGCCATTTGCTCTGCCAAATTTTGGCCAGAGCATTTGGTGGTGAAGGAGTTCAAGGCTAAGAAGACAAATAGGCCCCCCATAACTCTTACAAATCATCCCAATGTGCCATCCTCATCTTCCCGTCCTGCTTCCACTCTTCCAAAAAACTAACGTCTCTTAGTAACCTCTTAGTAACCTATCAGAATGTTAGAGGCTTACGTAGTAAGCTCAGCATTCTTTTCCGGGATAGTGTTGCATTTGCTTCCCACGTTATTCTGTTTACTGAAACCTGGTTAAAGCCGGACATTCTTAGTTTCGAGGTTTTGGCAGGTCGGTACACCACTTTTAGAAAGGACCGTTCGTCTCGACGTGCAGGAGGGGTTCTGATTGCAGTGGACTCTAACTTCGCGTCGGAACACTTCACAGTCCAGGTTCAACAAGAACTGGAAAACTGATTCTTCCCGCTTTCGCTATATTCATTACTTGCTCGTATACCACCTTCTTCGGATATCTCAATTTATGAGCAGCACTTGTCCTCTTTAACCGCTGTTTCTTCCTCGCTATCGGACAAAGATCATATGACAGTTCTTGGTGACTTCAACTTGCCAGGAACTGTTTGGTCTTCGGTAAACGAGTCTCGTAACCTAGTGCCCATGTCACGACATGACTTTGTTGACGGCTTGCTTGACCTGTCCCTGTCTCAAGTCAATCATGTGAAAAATTCCTTGGATCGATTGCTTGATCTCTGCTTTGTATCGGATCCGACCATAGTGTTGTTAACCCGAGCCCTTCCGCTCACTATACCTGAAGACGCCTACTATCCTACTTTCGAGGTGTCGCTAGATATAGGACCAACTGTATTGGATCGGTCGAGTAGACTACCTGAACGTGTCCGCTGCTTTCGTAAAGCCGAGTTTGCGAAGCTTAATAACCTCATTAGGTATTTTGATTGGTCCGCTTTTGTACTTGTGCACTGATGTTATAAAAGGCACAAACATTTTTTACAATGCGCTCGGCACATTTTTTGATTCTTGTGTCTCGCTTTCTTGTCCGATTAGATCTGGAAAACCCCCTTGGTTTACCAAAGAGTTATCCAGTCTAAAAAACTTAAAATCAAGACTTTATAAAAAATTTCAAGAAGTTGGATCTCCTACTTCTCAATCTCGCTATATAATAGCTCGGTCAAACTTTTCAGTTCTTAATGCTCAATGCTATAAGAACTACCTATCTTGATGCAGGATAAGTTTTTCACAGGACCCAAAACAGTTTTACAGCTTCGTAAACAGTAAGCGTAAAACGTCCGCACACCCATCCTCGCTATCATTTTGTAATACGTCGGCAAATAATGATCCGGAAATTACCGATCTTTTTGTCCAATTTTTTTCAAACGACCTATTCGGATGAAAGCTACTCTGGTCATCCGTACCCATACGGTTTACCGAGGTCGAACGGCATTTTCAGTCCCTTGTTAAATGAATGTTCTTTACTTCATGATCTTCGACTAGTTAAGCCGGTGTTTTCACCGGGTCCAGACGGGGTTCCAGGTTGTGTACTCAGGTACTGCGCCGAGGCACTGTGTGGACCCTTGCTTTAACTATTCACCCTGTCCATTGATTCTTCTTGCTTTCCCCCGATCTGGAAGGAATCTTTTATAATTCCTCTCCATAAAAAAGGTAGCAAGTCTGACGCAAAAAATTATAGAGGTATATCAAAGTTATCCGTTATTCCTAAAATTTTTGAGAAGATGCAAGTCACTTATATCTCCAACTGAGCATGGATTTATAAGGCGGCGATCAACCACCACGAACTTGTTAGAGTTTACCTCTTTCATTATTAAAGGCTTTCAAGGTAACTTAGAGACGGATGTTATTTACACCGACTTTAGTAAAGCATTCGACTCTGTCAACCATTCCCTTTTAGCACATAAACTTGACCTTTTAGGGTTTCTGCCCAACCTCTGAGATGGATTTCTAGCTACCTTTGTTCCAAGTCTCAAAGGTCCTCTTCAAAAACTCCCTCTCTTCATTAGTCAAGGTTTCTTCGGGAGTACCACAGGGCAGCCATCTAGGCCCCTTACTCTTCACACTCTTTATTAATGACCTGCCTTCGGTATTAACATTCTCTCGAGTACTCTTGTATGCGGATGAGGTTAACTCTGTGTCCAGTATAAGGACATTTCATTTCATTCTCGCTTGCAATCCGATCTCAATAACTTTGAGTCATGGTGCTGTGCAAACTTGTTACAACTTAATGCCTCGAAATGCAAAGTAATGACATTTCATCGTTCTAGCCCCTTGTTGGCTCCCTATACCCTTTGTGGTGGTTCTCTTGAGAGAATTACCCTGGTGAACACATTTCTACCATGGTAAATAAGGCCATGGGCGTGCTTGAGTTTATAAAGAGGTGGTCAAAGGAATTTGACGACCTCTATATAACAAAGACTCTCTATATCTCGCTAGTTCGTCCGATCTTAGAATACGGCTCCTCAGTACAAAGTACACCAGGCCCGTATAGAATCAGTACAGAATAACTTTTTACTCTTTGCTCTGCGGGGCCTTAACTGGGATGCGGGTGTGAGACTCCCATCTTAATCTAGTAGACTGCTATTAGTAAACCTCCCATCCTTAGATAACCGTAGAAAAATGCTTGGTGTGATTTTTGTGCACAACTTGATAGGGGGTGACATAGACAGCCCTGATCTGTTGGGCCGCATAAACTTCCTATTAGACTCACTAGAAATTGCATACCGTTGTTCCTTCCACTTTGTAGATCGAATTATTCCTTGCGTGAACCGTTTAGGGTCTTATGCTCGGATTATAGAGGTAGAGGGTATACCAGATTATATCCACCATTTCCCTTATTAAATTACTTATACTCACATACTTTTCTCGTAATTAGTAATTGTAGTGGTATTTGTATTTTGAATGCATGCTTAGTTCCCTTAGTAAGTTTAGTGCTAATTTTCCTCGAATATTAGTCTAACATCTATCTTTCCTGCATGTTCGCGTTCGGTTCGGCTACGCGCCGCGCGTCATGCGGCAACGCCCCTCGGTCGGTTGGGCGGGAGGAGGGCTGCGTTTTGCCTGGGATCCGCGCGTAACAGCCTTCTGCTGGTGTCACACGGGCCACTTGACGGTGCAGTAATTGCATCGCCTCTTGTAAGATGCAGTCATTGCATGTCAACGTCCAAAGAAAAGATATCACAGGAGTCCGAATAGAAAATGTCATTGCTCTAGCTCTTATAGTCTCTGAGAACTAGGCGCTCATAGGGACGGACAGACAGACATGGCTGAATCGACTCGACTATGCCTGTTACATACATTTAATATACCCATGATAATCTCTTCTCCCCTATACTATATATAATCGGTATAAGTCGGTACGTTGTGGGTTGCAGCACAGGCATACCAGAGTACCTGTATGTATTTATATAACCTATACAATATATATTATCTACGTAATAATACGTAAACTCCCTATATGGTATCAAAGCCAATGACTACCACCTGCTCTTGAAAAAGATACAGGTTGATTTGTGAGTGAATGCGGAAAAGGGGGTGATTACGGTAAGACATGGACAAGGCAGACCGCATATCCCTATAAAGTGCTCTTGCACTTGTCAGGAGGGAAGACACAATGGTGATGGGGGAAACATTGAGAAAGGAAACCTACACCCAGCGACAAAAAAAAAAGCCGCACTCTGATATTTTATGCATTTTTGACTTCCCCAGCGTGAGGCTTCCCGAAATTTTATCCGATTCGTCTGTTTTTCTTTTTGTGTCAATAAATCAATTCCTAACCAAAGTAAATGATAAATTGTTTGATGTTATATTCATATAATTTAAAACAAATTTATTTTCCAAATAACACTTTTTCCAACGGTCATTTAGGAATTTGATCAAACGAAGGGAAAAAAATTCAGTAAAACTATAGAAACGATTTCTTCATAACAAACTAAATTTTGTCCAATAGGTTATTTTGTTTTCTATTAACTAATATTAATCAATATTATTATCAATATTTCTTCAAATCATGAATTAATTAGTATTTTGTGATACCCCCCTTGGCTTTTATTACACATTTGACGTTATTGGGCATCCAATTGTTTAAAACCTTCAGATATTCATCCGTTATATACTCAAACCAAACTTCTTCTAATTTCCACTAACTCATCATAACTCATAACTATCGACTATTGATGCTGATCGAAAATATATACTTTATGGGGTCGGAAAGGGTATAAAAATAAAATATTTACGTTTCGACTGTTGCAGCAGTAAAAAGGCACATAATAAACTAACTAAAAAAAATAAACTCCCAATCGTCCAGACATTTTAGCCAGGTAGTTTTTACTCGATTTGAAGTCTCTATGTTTTCTTTTCTTAGTGTTTACACCTAATCCTAGGTATGGATAAATATACATTAATACGTGTTAATGTCAAATGTTGACCTTTATTTTTTCCATAAGTACAGGTCCCACACAATTAGACCTTTGTCGCTTGCACCCCTTCATAGAAATGGATATATAGCTCTTTACCTGTAGTATCCCTGCCTCTGTGCAGTTCTGACATCCATCAGAATACGATCAAGTGTTTTGCGAAAATACTAAACGTCTTGTTTCTATTAAAAAAATTGATAACTCAAACCGTTCATATACATGTGTTTACAAAGCAGACTCGTTTTGCTACATATGTGGACGGTATATATTCAGCAACCGAGAAAAAGCCCAAAAGTTTTTTTGAAGAGTGGGCACCAAGCTGTATTTGCGAAATGTATAATTTGAATTTAACAGCGTTCAATAAAGACGAAAAAAAGTTACCCTAATCCACAAGCTATTGAGTTTACAAAAAATACTATGGAAAAAGGTTCGCCCGTGGCCATGGTTCGGTTGTGGCCACCCCCACTTAAATTTGTACAGAAAGGAGATATATCAAATCTGACAATTGTCAAGTGTGTATTATCACTACACATTTTTTTTTATATGAATACTAAAGAGGTCAGACTTCTCTGCTTGTTTCTGCGAAAACAATAATTTTGTCATATGTGTAAATTGACGGTAAAGTTCTCTGACACATTTTTAAAAGTACTTTAAATAGAAAAGTTAAGTGCTATGCATATTTAGACAGTAAATTTATTATATTTTTTGATTAAATAACGACAGCCAACACAATGTTCGTAACCTCCATATTTTCGTGAAGTTTTAAAATCACTTCCAAATTCGGATGTGACCACTCAATTTGGTTCGGGTGTGGCCATCCGTTTTTGTGACAAATATATCAAAATAATGTAGCAGTATTAACTTCTTTGCCATCGGGAAAGCAGCGGAGGTCGCTCTCCTCACAGAACGAGCACACGATGCGGTCAACCTATTCGTCGACAGCCACGCGGCGATAAGATCCATGCAGTCGTCCGCGGTCAGTTCCAGAAGTGTCTTGGCGAGCAGGGAGGCATTAGACATCCTAAGCACGACAAAGACAGTGCGGATCTATTGGGTTCCCAGCCACCAGGGCATCGAAGGAAACGAAGCGGCGGACGTACTAGCTAAGGAAGGCGTCGGGCTGGAGAATAGGAGAACCGAGAACGTGCCTGTCTCCCTCAGAACGCTGCAAGGCGATCTAGAGAAGCAGGCTAGAGCACAGACTGATAGCAGGTGGGGGAGTGTGCAAGGAGCGCAACGAGAAACTTAGCCACTACCTACTGCACCTACCACGAAAGGACTGTAGATTGCTAGTGGGAATACTAACAGGTCACTGTCTGGCTGCTGCACATGCAGCAAAGCTAGGCATCACCAACAGAGACAGTTGTAGGAAATGTGAGGAACCTGGGGCTATCGAAACCCTGGAACATCTCATCTGCAACTGTACGGCTCTCTCAAGGGCAAGGAGGAGATACCTGGGCGCCCCAGTGGTGGCATCACTGGCAGATGCCTCCAAAAGGACGCCACAGGAACTGCTGGCCTATGCTAAAAACACCTCGATTCTCGGGGACTTTAAAACCATACACCCCCCCATCCGGATAACTAAGGGCCATATTGGCCTATGCGTGGCCCCGCTGAGGGCCGTCCGGGTTAACCTAACCTAACCTAACTTCTAATACCACTGTACACATACTATTAGTTCTTGAGCACACTTTAATTGCTTCGAAGGTGACTATGTTGAAACCGTTGAGCTTTCATACTCAATAGCTGCCAGCGAGAATCAAATGAAGGTCGAGGAGCGACGCCGCATTGTCGTATTGCCTGATCCGACTGTTGGCCACGTCAAAGAAGCTCGGATGAAGTCACAGCCATCTACTTCTTCAGTTTCCTCTCCTCAGCTTTGATTTTAGATGAGGTTGGTCCCTTGCAAAGTGGCACCCCAAAGAAACCATCTACTCGCGGACGTAAGCTAATGCAGAGCGCACGTGCTGACTGATTTAAAGCCACGGAAGCGAAAAAAAATCCAAGGCGGCAATACCAGCCAAGTCATCGGCTAAGCGCGGAAAAACAACTTCTTCAGCCGAACTGCCGGCTAAGCGATCCAAGATCCAACTACAGTGAACAGACCAGCAAGGATCGCTCGTCTCTGACGGGGACGAATACAAATAATTACATATGAATAAAGTTTATAAATAAATTAATTTTCATTTTGAATCTCGTTTTTTCCCAATTTTAGAATATTTTTCAAGGGTGACCACACCCAAACCAAAATTTTTTGTTGGCTTTAAATAGCCCCTTTACCAAATACTTCATAACATTTTTATAGTCGACCGAATCAATTTTGTTTTTTTGCCAGTTGTTAGCTAAGGTATGTAGCTTAACATAGATATGAATATGACGTATAATATCAAGTTGGTCACAAGTTATGAGTAAAAAAAAGCGGTGGCCACACCCGAACCACTTTCCATAATTATTATTTTTCTCTTTAAAAAATTTTTGTTTTAGAAAACAATTTCAATTTGGTAGTACAATGCTGTGAAATAAAACAGTGATTCACGGCTCTGAATGTTCATTCAAAAGAATTGAATTTGGGAAATACTTCATGTATTGGTTTACTCGAAACAATCTGGTCAAGGCTTTACCCTTCCTACTCCTTCTTCAGAGGAAAGACCGTCACTAAAACGCAAAAAAGAGGAGATATCATCTTCGTCGCATGGAAAAACGAATTCAGGTAATGACCATTCAGGGGAATATAGATAAAAAAGTCACTTTCACAGGAACAATTGAACGATTTAGTGAGGGACATGGATCTTCTTAAATGTAAAGCCGAACTTCTTGGATCTTTTTTAAAGGATTTCCTTTTCTTGAAGGAAAACGTCAGCATAACTTATTTCCGGACGGGTCATTTGGCTCAATTTTATACGACGAAGGATATGTGCATTTGCCGCGATATTTTCGGACTATTCAAGCAACTGGGTGAGGCTTACAACCCAAAAGATTGGAGGTTATTTGTTGACAGCAACAAGGAATGTTTAACGGCGGTTTTGCTACACAATGGAGTTCAGAAGCCGTCTCTTCCCATCGCCCATGCTGTTAATATGAAAGAATCCTATCAAACAATGACAAAATTGTTTGAAAATTCTGTTCCTTTCTGTGCCTATGGGATAAACGGGACGAAAATACTTTGGGACTTCACAACGTACAAAATGCAGCTCTGGTGATAATCCAAGACATTATATTACCACCATTACACATTAAGCTAGGGGTGATCAAACATTTTCTTAAAGCACTAGAAAAGGAAGATGAATCGATGAATTACCTAAAAACTGTTTTTCCATGTCTGTCGCTGGCAAAAGTTAAAGAAGGCGTATTTGATGGCCCCAAAATTCAAAAACTACTAAAAGGTGATGAATTTGAAAATATTTTATCTACGAATGAAAAAGCAGGCTGGAACTCATTCCGACTGGTTACCAAATATTTTCTTGGTAACAGCAATTTTCTTGGAATCAGAATATGTTGGGCTACTATGTGTGGAATCTCATAAGAGAATCTGACTCTAGTGACAAAGGAAGACAGCCAAGAAACTTTAACCATTAAAAAAATAGTAACAAGCAGTAACTAACCAAATTCATCACTAATCATCACTAAAAGCATGTATCAACATAACAACTGAATAAAAGTCTTTATTTAATTAAAACCTACTAAAAAGACTGAAAATTACTGATTGTTGTATTGGGAGGTTTGGTTAAAAGGTTAAATCTCAGCCGTGCATATCCATACATTTTTACAAACAAAGAAAGCCTGATAAATCACTTTTTGGACTTTTCATGAATTTTCAAAGTAAACATTTTGAAAAAATAACCCAAAAATGATTAATTTTGAATTTGAAAGCTTAATATTTTCCAGACGGTAAGTTGAAGCAACAAATAGTTGGGAATTACGATTTATAGCTGCATTTATCAGCTTTCCATAGTGCAAAGTTCAATACAACCAGAAAGAATCATCAATTTTGAATTTGAAAGCTTAATATTTTTCCGACGGTAAGTTGAAGCAACAAATAGTTGGGGTAAGATTTATAGCTGCATTTATCAGCTTTCCATAATTGCAAAGCTCAATACCAGAAAGAATCATCAATTTTGAATTTGAAAGATTAATATTTTCCAGACAGTAAGTTGAAGCTAAAAATAGTTGGGGTTCGATTTATAGCTGCATTTATCAACTTTCCATAATTTGAAAGTTCAATACAACCAGATGTAAGATACTAAAGCTATGCGAACAAAAGAATCACAACCTTTGAAAAAACATTAAAAAATACCAGTTTTTACAAATTTGAAAAAAATACCACACCATGAAAAAAACGATAAACCATATATAAATATTATAAAGCCCCAAATCAATTAGAAAAAGTCGGTTGGGGCATAAATGTAAGATTAATAACAATGTATCGTTTATTAATAGTGTTTTTCGAAAAAGAGTACAAAGTGTATGATTCAAAAGGTGCAATTAATGAGTCTGTTCTCCCGACTTTTTGTTCAACTTTCTCGCTTCTGCTTCCAACAACCGACTATTTTATCGATAACCCCATATCGGTTAGGCCTTTTAAATATCAATTACGTCTGGTTATATCGGTTAGGTCTTATCGATGGTATTTTAAGTTCATATGTTAATTTAGGTGGGATAGTGCTAACTACTTGATACCCTGTCTTTTACATAAATATGGTGTCGCATAGTGTTATCAGCCAGAAATTTTTCAAACGCGTCACTCAAATATTTTCGACTCTCAAGAGTAATTGCTAATGATTTTCCGCTAATGATTGATGACGAGGAACGCAGATGATATTCTTGACTTCCCATATTTAGATATAAGTAGATCGCTAAGCGAAGAAGCAATCGCAAAAGGGGAGCATGAAGAGAATGAAAGAGACGCGAAATCTGTATACACATATTCTTTTCGACGCTGCGACGGCATTTTCAGTATCAGATAGACATCGAACCGGACAAGAATAAAATAAATACAGTCCACTAAACTCAAATCACTCGAGCACATTATTCAGAAACAATTGAAATTGTTTGAACTTGACAAAAATTTCATCTCTTGTCTTCAAAAACACAGCGAATGTATGTGTCTGTATCCGAGAACATTTTTCGCACGTCTTGCACTAGCTTTTGGGAATTGCTTCCCACATATCCTGCATTTTGCGCAGGTTTTGCACACCTGGCCATTCATGTCCTGACTTCACTTGTTTTGATACCGTGCACCATTTTGTAACATATTATCTCTTTCTGGCTTTCATCATTTAAGTGTCCGAAACGATCGGGCCATATTTTCTTTCTTGATTTTTAAGCAAAAAGAAATCATATTACTTTTCTGCACCCGTTATGACAATGCCCTTAATTTGTTGTATACAAGCTTCTGTCTTTGTGAACTCAACTGAGTCTTGGACACTGACACTATGTCTATTTCGCCAAAACAAATCCACTGTGCCGCGACCTTCAGCTTCAATGTAGCTATTTCCCGCTCTCGAGATCTCTCACAACATAAGTGAGCCGTGGGCCACTATCGACACACCACACACTCTTCGAAAAGGGATTTTTTGTCTCACACGCAAAAAATAATTCTCTCTTTCTCTCTCGTTTTCGTTATTTCCTTTCGGTTTATTTTCGCGATTGTTCTTTGCTCTACACTTTGACGCCTTGTGTCCGCGACGACCACAAGATCAGCAGATAACGTTGTTCGTCCAATTCGTTTTTTTGTCCGTTGTCGTTATTCGTCTTCTCTTTGGATGACGACCAATTTTCAGCACACGACCCGAACGCTCATTGTTCACTTTTCTCTGCGAAATCTTTATTCGCCTTGCACCTGTCTCCTTCTTCATGAAGCTTGAATTTTAGACAGTTCAAATTTGGCAGAGTATCCCCACAAAAGAATATACAAAATTTCTTCAGGAACTGTTAAATAAATTTTTTCAGTTTTTCCACGATCGCACAAAAATGATTTACATGCTTTATTACCGATTTCTTTTCGCTCAATTTAATGAACAACATTTGCTTTAACAGGCTTATGAAACGCGCGGGTCTGATGGCATATTTATACCCGCCAGAACTTTTCATGCTTCTTTTGCAGAGGTACAGCTTTTCACATAGTTTATCTGCGATGGTTTAATACACAGCATAATACTTGCAAGAACCTTCTCATCTTTTAAATCAAACTGTGCCTGCTGCGCACATCGTTTTCATTTTTCACTTCTCGAACGCTCACTACTATTACGCAGCTTCATCGCGATACATGCATACATACATATGTACATATGTGCTCAGACGGGATCATACGTAAAAAGAAAACTAGAAAAGACACAGTGCGTTGTTAAAGTTTACATAATCAACAAAATAATTTTTTTTTAATTTAAAAGAAATTTATTCGATTAAAAATGATATACAAAATTATTTTGTATAGCTAAATTAACCATTAATCGTTAGTAATCAATACAAAAAACTGTATACAAGTTTTGTTAGTATAGACAAATACATACATACAGTCAGTCACAAAAGTATTAGTCTCTAGGTATTCTCTGTATTCAAGCTCGTTTTTGGTGGTTATTTTACAACGAATTTAATCGTTTTTCCATAGGATGGGGTAAATTAAATATTTATCTAACAGAATTTAACATTATTTTATTTAAATCATAATCAGTTCATATGTTTTTCATATAAAAACAAAAAAATCAAACAAATTTGATACCACAAAAGTATTCGTCTCTTGTAGTTTTGCTCTTAAATCTAGATACGAAAACTATTCCTAGTACTTAGTATGGAAGCCGTTATTATCTTTTATGGCTTTCAAACGTTTTGGCATCGATTCCACCAGCTTGCGGCATCTCTCCTCTGAAATTTGGGACCATTCCTCTAGCAACACCTTCTTGAGTTCCTTTTTGGAAGAAATCTTATGCTCCTGGACTTTCAGCTTCAGGTGGGCCCACAAATTCTCAATGGGGTTCACATCTGGACTTTGTGGCGGAGTATTAAGCTGTCTTACATTGTACAACAACCACATTTTTACCTTCCAGGCAGTATGTTTTGGGTCGTTATCTTGCTGAAAAACGAAATCCTCTTTTTGAATACCCATTTTAGCAGCACTGGAGGGCAGATTTTCCTTCAGGATATTTAAATACATCTGTGCATTCATTATTCCATCAATAAATATTAAGTTGCCAACCCCTCGAGCCGACATGCATCCCCACACTAGCACAGATCCTCCGCCATGCTTAACCGTTGGTTTGATGTTTTTAGTTTTAGCACTTCACAAGGCTTATGCCAGACTTTTCCCTCGCCGTCAGAACCAAATATGTTAAATTTACTTTCATCACTAAATATGACGTGTTCCCAGTATGAAAAGTCTTTGGTCTCGTGCGTTTTAGCGAAGTTTAGACGCTTCGACACATTAACACCAGACAGCAATGGTTTTTTTCTGGGACATCTTCCATGGAAATCATTGCTTCTGAGGACCCTGCGGACGGTTTCGTTAGAAACGTTGGTTCCCAATGATGATGACAAGGCACCATTTATTTTTGGAGCCGATAAATGTGGGTTTTTCCTATTCTCTTCCAGAATTGTTCGCTCTTCTCTGTCTGTCAATATTTTTGGTCGGCGGGAACGTGGCAGGTTTTCCAAGGAATTCCGAGCTTTTAATCGGAAAATGGCACTTTTAATCGTCGAAACACTTCGTTCGAACAACTCACTAATATATTTATTAGATTTGCCCTCATTGTGTAGGTGCAAGATGATTTTTTTTTGCGAATCGTTCAATTCTGACCCTTTTGCCATTTTTAATGAGACAGATACATTTTTGGCCAAGAATGTAAATGGGGTTTCCCCGAAATGGATTCGCCATGTCCCAATTAATCCCAAATGCCAAAAAAATGCGACTGCCCCTAAAAAATACTAAAAAAGGATGTATTTTTCTGAAGAGACGAATACTTTTGTGGTATCAAATTTGTTTGATTTTTTTGTTTTTATATGAAAAACATATGAACTGATTATGATTTAAATAAAATAATGTTAAATTCTGTTAGATAAATATTTAATTTACCCCATCCTATGGAAGAACGATTAAATTCGTTGTAAAATAACCACCAAAAACGAGCTTGAATACAGAGAATACCTAGAGACGAATACTTTTGTGACTGACTGTATGTACCATAACAAAGTTCTACTTTGACACATTATTGTAAAGCTTCTAGACATCGTAGCACCGATTTTTCTTTCAAAAGCAGTTTATTTCATGAAAATATCTTATTTCGTTCAGAATTTATTAATTTAGCAAGCTGAAATGGCTGAATACCTGCGAAAATACCTGCGACAGCCCTTTTTTGTCCGTTTTTTATGCGAGGTTGCGTCAGTTAAATTGACTTAGAAGCCGAACGGCTCAAAAGGGCAGAATTCGCTTTTAAAGTAAATATACGGGTGTTGCATCTAAGATGTCTTGATCTTCTTAAATCGCGCACTTTCTGCCGTCGTTTTGCTTCAAAACATTAAATTAAAAAAAAAACAAAAGCCATTTTTATCACGCTGTGTATTTCGAAGCAACCAGGTCAGCCGTTTTTGTTTGCCAGAATCGAGAAAATGAAAAATATCGATGACAAAAATTTGTGAAAACGGAAGCACCTAAAAACGAAAACGGTACGTTTTGGCTGAAAACGCAAAAGTAAGTGAAAACAGGAGCCTGCCTGATAAAATAACTATTCATGCGGATCCCGTTTTGTATGTTGTTGTTAGTCGTTTCAGAGTGGGTCTATTGTACGGATATTGGAAAAAAACGTATCCTAAAGCTACAAAATGAATGCAACACAATGCCACAATTCTAAAATGTTAAAAACAAGTGTTTTCTACGATTCACAACAGCCATAAAATAGCCATATACACGAGGAGGAACGTGCAAAACATCGGAGAAGTTCTACAACCACCTTGTTCGAAAATAAGAAAAAATCCCTTTCTGTCATCGGAAGATCTAACAAATTATCTAAATTCACCTGTTGGTAGCCGTACTATAATAATCAGCCAGGCTCCGTTTTTCACTTTCACAAAACTTTTCCGATTTACTTTTGAAATCACATAAATTGGGGCTCCCGTTTTCCCATTCCGCAAGATTTCTTCGTTTTCAAAACGAAAACATTTTCGTTGACGGAATGAAAAGTAAACGGCTTTTTATACAACAAAACGAACCTTAATTGCAAAAGGAAAAAAATAGATGACTTATTGATGCATTAACATAAACTTGACACCTATATCAGGCTAATTTAACTTGTGCTTTCTTTATAAATAATTTTATTTTAACCCAACCTCAAATTTGGTTCGGACAAAATTGGCCACGGCAACAACAAATTTCGTTTTGGTGTAAGCAGCTGACGCATTCCGATTTGGTTATCGGAACGTTGGCAAGAAATAAATTTTTGCGCATAACAGCACAAATGTGCATGTAACAGATTAGACTGTGCTTGTAACATGCGCTTAACAGAACATCTGGGTGAGCACAGCTGTTTCCCGCCCAATTTAATTCGGACTTCAAAATGTATCATATCGATAACAGAAATATGTGAAAACTGGAGCACCTTAAAACGAAAACGAAACGTTTTGGCTGAAAACGTAATCCGCAAAAGTAAATGAAAAACGGAGCCTGCCTGAATAAAGCTAATTGATGTAGATTTTAAAGGTGCCATTCCGCAGAAAACAAAATAATTGGAACCGACTCAATTTCGCGAAGGTGCATTTATCACGTCCAAATTGGAAAATGTGTTGTTGTCGGATGAAACTAAGATCAATTTATTTGGATCTAATGGGAAACCACATATTAGGCACATCAAGAATACTGCCCACGACCCAAAGTACTCAATTAAAACGGTTAAGCGTGGTGGTGGAAGCATCATGTTGTGGGGATGCTTTTCCCTGTCGGGTATTGGTCCAATACATTGAATGAAGAACGCTTTTTATACTGCGGGCTCCACACACAAGAACAATACTCTAATATCGGACGCACTAACGAGATATACAGTTGTTTGGACACATGAGGGTCGCCAAAATCCTTGGACCAACGCTTGATGAACGCTAAAACACCCTTAGCTTTATTAACTGTTGCGGCTATATGGCTGTTAAAACGCATTTTGTAATCAAATAGGACTCCGAGGTCATTTGAACTCGAAATTCGCTCCAGGACATGATTTCCTAGAACATATGAGACAAAATGTGGAGCGCGACGGTAAAATGTCATAAGTTTGCATTTAGAAAGGTTCAGAAAAAGAAGATTAGTTGAACACCACAATAGAAGTTCACTTAGATCCAGTTGAAGGCGTGTGTGCAAGTACCAATCAGAGTAGGGCAGACAGATTTTAACATCATCAGCATACATTAGTTTAGTAGAGTCTGTTATAAATTGAGGAAGGTCATTCACAAATAAAATGAACAGAAGCGGACCCAGATGACTTCCCTGTGGCACTCCTGATGTAAAATTACCGATATTTGACAACACATTAGAAAACACATTGAGTATGGTTAAAGACAGCTTGTGAATTAGCAGAGTATGGTTCACAGAATCGAATACCTTGCTAAAATCCGTAAAAACTACGTCCGTCTGCAAACAACTTTAAAAGCCGCGATGGATTAAGTTACAGAACTCAAGAAGATTAGTCGCTGTTGATCGATGTTCGAAAAAACCGTGTTGCGACAGATATCAAGCTGCAGAAAAGATGTTGCAGTTGATGGGTGACCAGGAACTCAAGAAGCTTCTGCACGGCGGAAAGCTTTGCGATACCACAACTTGGTACTTTATCTGGACCCGAAAATCAGGTGGAATTGGGGATCTTAAAAAAAGGATTGGGTCTACAAGTCCAAAAGTAAAACTGATGTGTGGCAAAAAGTTAAGTCCCAATGGTACTCCATTCATCCATCCAAACAGAGCGATACTATATCTGTTCAGTCACAGACATATACTTAATTAATATTACACAATATATAGTGCAATCTCATACACAAATACTCATAAATACAATTGTCCATGTCACTTATGTGAATGAATATGACGACACGAAAATTACATTAGCAACTAAGAATAGACAATAGCACTTGTAAGCTCGAACCCACCAAAAGGGATCAAGCAATAAACTATTTACTTTATTGCTGCCAAGTACCTAAGTAAATGCACTGAAATGTAACCCCCGCACAGAGTAAGTGCACCCTATCTAAAAATACACTCACAAGGAACCTGTGCGTTCCTTCCCATACAATAAGAGTACCACTGTACTACCATTTGTTCAATAAAACCACTAACCATACAGTATATAGATGTGACAGTTCATACAACGAATGCGTCACACACTGGCTAGCGCGCACAGTACCCCAGAGTACCGACGTCATCATGAGAGAGAACCCAGAGAGAACATCTTTGCATGTGTTAGTACACACGCAATATGTTTCGACAAAAATATGTGATTGTATGCTTTTTTCAGATTTTTTGAACTCTTGTTCTGTTTTTTCTCCAGCATGTTTTAGTGTATGGGTGCACATGCATTCTCACGTACTTTGCGTGTGTGTGTTTAGTATTGCTGGCCACTAGATTTGAAATTTGAGTTTGGTTCTTGTTTTGGGCCTTTTGATGAACTGACCTACCGCCACAAAATAAATGAAGAATGGGCAGGGGGTGGGGGTGTGGTACACTAGGGCGCGGGAAATAATATAAAAGCTTTTATTTGTTTGATTTATAATACAAAATATAAAATATTACAATAACATGCAATAATTACACATTTATTTCCTTATTTTAAACAGGTTGATTATAAATTATAAAAATTATGTAAACGCCGTCGGTTCTCGACTTCTTTGTTTATTATAACTAAAATAATGATTTATCTAAATATACGATATATGAAAAAATATATATATACTAAAATAAATATGCATACATATAAATGGAATTGGTTTTACATATATTTCACATCAATTGTCAATCGCGCGCTTTCCGACGGGAATCTGCAAGGCAAAAATTTAGATGCCGGTCGCACCTTGAATACTCTCATGGACAATACCTATAAATTTTCTAATTCAATTGTGAAATATCTTATGTACATACATATTTACATAAATATATCAGTTTATTACATTCGTATATTCCATCAGGATATTCAAAATTACAGTTGTCTTGATGTTAGGTGACAAGCTTCATTAAAAAGTGTGAATACTCTTAAAGGGCGCGCAATCGCGGAATCTTGTGAGAAAGACATAATTCGAATTTTGCTCTGGTTCGTTGCTTTGACTTACAGTATTTTAGGGTATTAACACTTTTCTAAGAAGCTTGTCACCAAGACATCAAGGCAACTGTAATTTTGAATATCCTGATGGAATATACGAATGTAATAAACTGATATATTTATGTAAATATGTATGTACATAAGATATTTCACAATTGAATTAGAAAATTTATAGGTATTGTCCATGAGAGTATTCAAGGTGCGACCGGCATCTAAATTTTTGCCTTGCAGATTCCCGTCGGAAAGCGCGCGATTGACAATTGATGTGAAATATATGTAAAACCAATTCCATTTATATGTATGCATATTTATTTTAGTATATATATATTTTTTCATATATCGTATATTTAGATAAATCATTATTTTAGTTATAATAAACAAAGAAGTCGAGAACCGACGGCGTTTACATAATTTTTATAATTTATAATCAACCTGTTTAAAATAAGGAAATAAATGTGTAATTATTGCATGTTATTGTAATATTTTATATTTTGTATTATAAATCAAACAAATAAAAGCTTTTATATTATTTCCCGCGCCCTAGTGTACCACACCCCCACCCCCTGCCCATTCTTCATTTATTTTGTGGCGGTAGGTCAGTTCATCAAAAGGCCCAAAACAAGAACCAAACTCAAATTTCAAATCTAGTGGCCAGCAATACTAAACACACACACGCAAAGTACGTGAGAATGCATGTGCACCCATACACTAAAACATGCTGTAGAAAAAACAGAACAAGACTTGAGAGAGTTTTTTGTCGAAACATATTGCGTGTGTACTAACACATGCAAAGATGTTCTCTCTGGGTTCTCTCTCATGATGACGTCGGTACTCTGGGGTACTGTGCGCGCTAGCCAGTGTGTGACGCATTCGTTGTATGAACTGTCACATCTATATACTGTATGGTTAGTGATAAAACGCAGTATCAGAAACAGTACCACAACTGCCTGTCACTTATTTCCCATCGCAATCATCAGAGGCTGTCGCCGTGTCTTCAGATCCTCATTTGCGCACCCACTCCGCAGTCCAACTGGTTCAAGTTCTAGTTGCGACGACCAAACTGTAGACGGTTTAAGTACCGTATACAACCCAGCTTCCTACACACACATACACATTAACATTTGGTGACCCCCGACCTTGGTCATCCTTTCAAACTGTCAGACAAGATACAGTGAAAGGATTCGATCTGGACATCAGATTGAAGAAGTCAACAGGACATCTTCAATAAAATTTGGCACCAGGCCATACACTTACGGTAGCATCTCCTACCAATACGTATCACTGTGGCAAATCTGACATATTCAGGTTATCAGCCAACAGAAAAACAGCTACAGAATTCGATTACCATCGAGGCAATCAATTTTTGTTGTTCGTGCGTTCCATAGATTGGATTCGGTTGACCGCGTCTCGACTCCTACTACATAAACTTTACAATTTTAGAATCCCGTGACTCTACAGGGAGCTAACTCCGAAAACAACAATATGCCTATTCCGAGCTTAACCGAAATTAAATGGCACAATCATACATAGGGCGTACCCGACAGTACTAAGGGCTTTCGTCGGTGTGTTCCAAACTATCGCGGGCGTGAGGTCTTGAGATGGAAGTCGACCCACACGATTCTGTACCCACCCTTCCATGATTTCCAGTTGTGCGAAGGTTCTGGAAATCCCTATTATTCTCACCCTACCCCATTACGTCACCATGTCACTAGGAAATTAGAAGTCTACTCCATATTCATGGCTAATAAAATTCAATATATTTCTCTGTACTTAATACTAGACATGTTGCTACATAATCAAGAACTAGCAAACCAAGTTTCACTTCCGAAAATTACACAAGTCTTTAATTACAACCAGTAGGCAAATCAAGTATAGGAAAAAATTAATGGAATGGAAAAAATATGAGGCTTAATCACTAAGGAGAAAGAGAAAAGTTATAGATATATATATATATATATATATATATATATATATATATATATATATATATATATATATATATATATATATATAAACGGTAGAGTATGAATAGATAGTATATGTATAAAGAAAAAAATAAAATTCAAAAAAAATTATCAAAAGCAGCGGGGGTCAGACCAGCGATCCGCAATGGTGAACCAAAACGAAATTTAATTAAAAATTATAATTTTTTTTTATTTTTTTTTCTGGTTTGAGGAGATTTTTTTTTTTTTTGGTTAGTGTATTTGTCGGCTACGTTTCAATGCAAAAAAAATGCATGGAGTGCGAGCAATGCAAGCTTAAAGCCGAATTGGCAACGGCGAGAACGAAAAGCTTCGAGCGTGTGGAACGCAAGCGTTGCGCTCTCTTATCAGCAGCGGCTGGCCGCTGCGCATGCTTTTTAGATTTTTACGAAGACAGGCGCAAAGGAGAAAAGGGAAATTGGGTCACTTACAGCTTCAATACAGTGGTCCCTCGCTGAAAGGCGCCTTTCGTTGTGGAGCTGTGGAAACAATGTTAATGTGTGCCCAGGTCGGAAGGGGGATTGGTAAATAGGGGAGGAATATGCAAAAAGTTTTTTTTTTTTTTTTTTTTTTTTTGTAGTCTGTTACTTTATGATTAAGTTTTTCTTTCTCCAACCAGCAAAAATAAATTCAGTTTTGGGAACTTTCACTTTCACGGCTATCGAGGTAGGACTGTGACGCAGAGTTAATGAAAGTTACATAAGCATATAAGGGCTCAGAAGGAAAAAAAAAAAAAGACAATTAAAGCTACACTATGCTACAAAATCTGGGTCCGGATCCGTAGCGGCTTCTTCCAGGCCGTCGCAGAAAACGAGTTAGCGGCGCATACGGGGAGGGGGGTGATCTCTATGCCCTCTATGCGCGTACGTTAGGGATGACGCAAGGGTTATGGCCGGTGGAGGTTATGTAGCCGGGCAGGTGGACGCTCCAACGAATCCAAAAGGGAAAAAAAAATCTCGGCCCCACACCAAGGTCGACTCCCGAAGAGTACTCCCGTTAAGGGTGGGAGTTTGGTGTGGGGGGCAGAACTTTGGGAGAGCTAGGTGGGCTACCGCTCGGGGCCAGGGCCCTATGGGCGAAACAGAACAAAACCACGAGGGCTAAGAAAAAATCTAAATTTTCTCTACAGGGCTTTAACATACCGTTTTTTTCGACTTTTCCACGGAGACACGAGTGTTGTTCGCTCCTGGTAGAGCTGTGGGACGCACGGGTTTGCAACAAAAAAACACTTGTTGGCGAGGCGAGGCAAATATGCACTTTTCGCCAGGGTAGTTTCTTGCCAGTTTTCTCGGCGCACGGTTATTAATTTTCGCCCGATTTTTGCGACGCGCACACCGCGTGGGATTTTCCCAGTTCCGTTTTATTCGTTTTCGGTTTGTCTTTGTGGAAATTAGTTGGGTTTTTTTTTTTTTGTTCTTTTCTTTTGGGGGTGCTTACACGTGGTCGATTTAGGTATATATTTGCTACCGACGCGGAGATAACCACCGGCTGCACAGATTCAAATTGTCAAAAGAGAACGCTCTGGTGCTTTTGCACTGCTTAAATAAGAGCTTACCGATCTTAACGCTCGGCTTCGAAAGCTCCGTTGCGATGCGCTGCACAGCACTTACGGAAGCTTAGCTCAGCTGTTCCCTACCTCGAGCTTGCCTGCACCCACCTCAACTATACTATGCCATGCAGCGATAATTGGCCCAAGGTTATTGCATGCGATATACCCGAGCACCATAGCGATAACCTATCCTGAATCGGTACTGTCCAACCGCAACCGTTACAAAGTACAAACAGATAGAATGGATACACAAAAGGAGGAACAAGCTGCCGCTACAATGGCTATGGATGTGCAGCAAGATATTTACTTTAAAAGAGATCCCCAAGAAAGGAAGCAAAAGGCCTCTTACTTTCAAGCCAAAATATCGGCAATCGGAAATGCGTGGAATCGTTTAAACAAAAACGACTCCAAACTTCGCGATACAGACAAAACGGATGAATATGTAAATTTTCGTGAAGACTTACGTACAACATGTAAGAAATACGTTACGATTTTTACCGAATGCATTGACAAGCTATCGCAGACAACTAGCGTTCGTGGGGAACGTCAAATCGTCCCTAAAGAAGATCATGAGGAACCTCCAATAGGTCCTAAAGAAAGCGATCTGATCCAGAAGGCTTATTTTAAATTGCTTTCACTATGTCGCCGACAAAAGGCCATAATAGAGTCCGTAGAACGCAATCTGAAAAAACTTTCAGAGGCGGAAGGACGCACATCAAGTGTAATATAATTAGTTTGTTTCTTTAGATTTATTTATTTTCATATTTATTATTTAGGAGCGGAGCGTCCGCTCCGTTTGATTCGCGTTTTTAGACTGAATCGTGCCTTGATACCGACTTAAGCTGATACATAATGTTCTTATATCTACGTATTGTATATATGTGTCTGCAGAAGGCATGGACATATGATATACACACAACGTGACCACTGGCGAGCTGGCTGCAAGGTGCATGCTCAGCGGTTCCCACGCGACGCTATCGGTCTGCACATGAGTGGCTGATCGAGTTACAAGTGCGCTGGAATGTTTATATGTTTATTTGTGGTCACTTTATGTATTTGAATTATGACAAAGTGTCACACAGTATTTAATGCTTGAATATACTACAATATACTGGGTAGGCATATTACGCCTCCCTTTTTAGAGAAATAACGTACATATTTATATAGAGTTATTTAAAAGTGTAGTGGTTTACGACTTATTGTATATACATTTTAGATTTTATATATATCTTGTCTTTTGTGTTGATAATTAGAAAAATCGTTTTTATTATTCAATTTTTTTTTTTTTTTTTTTTTTTTGGTATAATAGCATGTTTTATTAATAGGTTGATCAGACCTTTTCATGAAAGCTTTCAATTAATATATTTCTTTTCTTTTTTATAACTATATTATTATTATTTTCTATTTCTATAACCTCAAATGGTCCTATATAGACAGGATCTAATTTATGTCCTGTTTCATTTTTTAAAAGGACTTTATCTCCTATGTTTATATCTATAGTAGCTATTTTCCTATCATAGTATTCCTTATTCTTAGCTTTATGTGTTTCTAACATTATTCTTGCTCTTTTAAAAGCTGTTTCTAATCTGAATTTTGTTTCTTTAGAATAGTCATCTATATTGTATAATGGATCTATTCTATCTATGCTGTTAAAATATTGTGGCAAGTTGCTTTGCTTGCCGTAAAGTAATTCATATGGAAAATAATTATGTGCCATAGAGGGTGTCGTGTTAAAACAGTAAACGAAATATCGAATTCATACGTCCCAATCTGTTTTGTCAACAGATATATATGAACGAATATATTCATTAAAAGTTCTGTGACTTCTTTCTACTGTTCCAACGGTCTGGTGACGATGTGCTGTAGACGTTATATTGTCTATTTTGAAATATTTGCACAGGTAATTTATTATGGAATTTTTGTATTCTGTTCCCATGTCAGTAATGAACGTCTTCATCGGACCGTACTTCAGAATAAAAGATTCAAATGTAGCTTTTGCGACTGTTGTTGCGCTTTTGTTTGCAACTGGAATGGCTACTAAATATTTTGTAAGATCACATATTAGTGTTACTACATATTCGTTACCATTTTCTGTTCGTGGTAATGGACCAATTGTGTCTATTATCATTCTGTCAAAAGCATATATTGGTGTGTTTGTTATGGTTAATGGCGTCTTGTTGTTTTCGACATTTGGCAATTCTGACATTTACGTACGTACTCTTTGACATGACGAGTCAATAGTAGTGTCTTTTGATTTTCGCTAACGTTCTTGTAATGCCTGTATGACCTCCTTGTATGGGATCGTCATGATATGTAAACAGTATAGCTTCTTGATCTTTTTCTTTTTCTATTATGGTCACCGGCTTGAGTAGCGCTACTCTTAATGATTTTAATATTTTATTGCCCATTTCTTTAAAAGTATCCATTGAAACTGATTCAAAGACCTTTTCGCTCGGTGCCACTTTGAGTTTGCTGATTTTATGTATACCGGCTTGCCTTTCAAGCCTTTGGAAGAATTGACCTAAGTCAAGGGTTCCATTGGTGTATAGATCACTAACATCAATTCGAGCTATAATTTTTCATCCATGTTTAAAGAATTATGTATTATTTATAATATGCAAGGCCACTACTTTTCGAATTTCGTCATTAAAAATGATTTCATATACGTTGGGCCTAGAAGCTTCGTTAAGAGTTTGCATAGGCAACTCTATTTGTTCTTTTCCTGCGCAGGAATTTTTCTGTTTACTTTGGTGCCTGGTAGTGACTCTCAGGACTTTGATTTGTAAGTCTTTCAATTCGGATATTGTTATCCTTGATAGGGCATCTGCCACAAAATTGTCTTTTCCCTTTAGGTACTCGACTGTAAAGTCGTATTCTTCTAATTCGAGCCGCATTCGTGTCAATTTTGAGCTTGGATTGATCGTTGAAAATAAATATGTTAGGGGTCTGTGATCTGTTTTGACTGTAAAATGTTTGCCATGTACTATTGCCCAGTGAATTGCTGTTAATTCTTGCTCCGTAGTACTTTTGTTACTTTCACCTTTTGTGAATGCTCTTGATGCATATGCAACGGGAAGTTGGAGTCCATTGTAGTTTTGAGTTAAAACTGCTCCACATGCTTCTTTGCTTGCATCTGTGATTATGCAAAATTCTTTGCTGAAATCAGGGTATTGTAACAGTGTTGGTTCCATAAGTTTCTTTTTCAGATATTGAAATGCTTCTTGGCATTTATCTGTCCATTCAAAAGTAACATTCTTTTTACATAATCTTGTTATGTGCCGTGAATAGTCGGCGAAGTTTTTAATAAAACGTTGATAGTAGCTACAGAATGCTACGAAACGTCTAGCGCTGTCCGCATCGTGTGGGACTGGATAGTTCATGATGACGTCGAATTTTTTGGCATCTGGTAGTATTCCTTTATCTGTACACTTGTGACCAAGAAATGTCACTTCGTGCATGAAAAATGAGCATTTTTGTGGATGTAGTTTAAGATTGTTTTTTCTACACAGATCAAACACATTGGTTAAGTTTTTAATCATGTGTTTTTCTGAACATCCAACAACGATTAAATCGTCCATGTAAAGGAATGCTTGTGAAGGTTCTAGACCTGAGAATGCTATTGTCATCATTCTTTGAAATGAATTTGGCGCTATTTTTAAACCAAATGGTAATCGCGTGAAGCAATGTGAACCATTGCTCGTTGAAAATGATGTTATATCTCTTGAACTTTTTTCTAGTTCAATTTGATGAAAACCTGACATTTAGTCAAGGCATGAAAAACATTTTGCTCTACCTAATTGATCTAACATATCATCAATTCTAGGGAGTGGAAATGTATCAGACAGTAATTTTTTGTTAATTTGGCGATAGTCTATAACTAATCTCCATTTTTTCTCATTGGAACCTGGGAGTTATTTCTTTGGTACTAATAATAGTGGGCTATTATATTCAGAAACAGACGGTTCAACTATATTATCTACTATTAACTTGCCAACATGTTTTTGTATTTCTTCTAAATGGCTATGCGGGCTTCGATAGTTTTTCATATACACCGGTTCATCATCCTTAAGTCTTAATTTTTGCTTATAGAAGTTATTTGTTGTGATTGATTCGGTTTCAAGTCCGAATACGTCACTGTATTTTGAACATAAATTTACCAATTGCGTTTTGAATTGTTTTGGAAAATTTTTTCTATTTGAGCTATGACTTCATCTTTCCTTGATATTTGATTTGTTTCAATTAACTCGTAGTTCGACAGCGGTTCATATTTCAGATTATTTATATGTACTAATTGATCGGTACTGGTTGTATTCAGTAAACGGACAAATGTATTTTTGGATGTTACTACTGTATTTGCAACATAGATACCAGGTATAATTTCCTGATTTGGAATTAAGATGCTGTCATCTGTTGCATTAAATTCTAGCTTTCGGAGAACTTCGGATCTTGCTGGTAGAAGTATTGAATCAGTACCAGAATTGAATGTTATTGGAACGTAAATGGGATAATTCAGATTATTGGGTCTAATTATGAACCAATCGTTTGATGGTTCACAGTCTAATTTGCAATTGAAATTCTTTATGAAATCAATGTCTATTATTCCATGACATGGTATTTTAAAACTTGAAGTAACTACATGGAAATTGTGTGGAATAATATATTTATCCGTCTGTATCTCAATGTGTGCTAGACCATTGGATTTTACTACTCCTTGTCCAATGCCTTGAATGCTTATTATATTTTCTTTTTGTATATCATTGAAGACATCTGAATTTCCTTTAATAAGCGAAATATCCGCTCCTGTATCTAGCAAAAATGTAAGTTTAGTATTTGTTGTTGTGTTTTTAAATGTTACAAACATATTAAGACTTGGATTTATCGTGTGTACATTACTTGTGTTGTTTAATTTTGCGTACCTAAAGGTGTTTGGGAGTTTCCCGAGTCACCTTGAGCAATTCTGACATTGTTATTGTTGTAGTGGCTGTTATAGTCTCGGTTAGAATTGTTCCTTCCTCGGCTATAGCCACGGGAATTTCCTCTGAAATGTCCTCTATTAAAATTGTTATGGGGGTAATTTAGGTAGTTTGAGTCATAATTACCTCGACCGTTAGGTCTACCCCTTTGGATATAACGGAAATTATTACCTCTAACTGTTCTACCTCTATTGTATAATACAGTGCTTGCACTTCCGGACATTTCAGTGCTATTTATTTATTTATTTATTTGTATATATATATTCCTATATATATTCCTACTTTATTTTAATGCGCTAGTCACATGGAGTTCACATAGTTGTGTGCTTTTAAGCAGAATGATTTTCTTATTCTAACATTTTTAGTATGACTAATATTTCTATTACTAATGACTATTATTTGTATTATTAATGCTAATACTAATTCTAATTTTTTTGAACTTTTATTCTTATTTTGTATTATTATTATTCTTTTTTTTTTTTTTTTTTTTTTTTTTTTTTTTTTTTTTTTTTTTTTTTTGTTTGTTTTTTTTATGGGCTTATCAAGTGTTTTCTAATTTCTCCCTAAATTGCGTTGCTCTACTAATATTTTTTTATATTGAAAGGTAACTCATTCCATAACCGAATAGCATTTGTTAAAAATTGTTTTCCTGAATTGGCAAGTTTGTACCTTATGGTTCTCGGCTCGGCTGTCTGGTATAGATTATTCGATGTAGAAAAATAATTGTTCTGTACCCTATCCATGTCTTTAAATCCATTTTGAATATTTGTCTTGCTAAGATTGAGATATGATCGGTTCGTCTCTTATTATATATGTAGCGGGCAATGTTGTTAAATGTTACTTTTAGTTTTTTGAGATTCAGCGTCACAATTTCCAAATATTTCAATCCCATAGAATAAGGTGGGTGTCAAATATGTCTTAGCTATCATTAGTTTGAGTATATCTGGTAAGTATTTTTGTGTTGGTGCGAGTTTTCTTAGTAGACTATATGTTCTACCAGTAGCTTTCACTACCTGGTTACTCCAAGAAAGCGTATTGTTAAATGTTAATCCTAAGTTTTCCACATGATCTACGTAATTAATTTGTTTTCCTTCGATTTCAAGTTTTGGATAGGCCATCGTATTTAGTTGCTTCTTGTATACAATTACACATTTACATTTATCTGGATTAAGTGCCAGACCATTACGCTTCGCCCAGCTACTCACATTGAACAAATCACTGTTACACACACTTATACACTCATCAATTTTACTCAATGGACGACTAACATACATTTGGACGTCATCCGCATACATATGACTTTTACAATTTAACAGGACGTCTGGCAGGTCATTCACATATAATGAGAACAAAAGCGGCCCAAGAACTGAACCATGAGGCACACCACGTGTAGTGCTCATCATTGAAGAAATTCTACTTCCACTTACTACTACCTGTCTTCTATCCGTTAAATACGATTTTAATAGCTTTATAGCTACCTTACTAAAATTGAAAAAATTAACTAATTGACTTAATAAGATTTCGTGGTTAACCGTGTCAAATGCTTTACTGAAGTCAAGTAGTACTAATAGCGTCACATTTCCTTCATCTTGTGTTAATCTAATGTCTTCCGTTATATTTACTATTGCCGTAGTACAGCTTCTTTGTCTTCTGTAACCTGACTGTTTGTCACTTAGTAGTGCATTGTTATCTAGGAAAGTTCGAATTTGTTGTGACATTAATTGTTCAAGAACTTTTGAAAAAAACGATAGAATTGATATTGGTCTATACTCATTTTTTCCTTTAGGGACCGGGGTTATTTTCGCAAGCTTCCATGTACTTGGAAATATTGATTTTGTTAAGACAGTATTGCAAATATAAGTCACATGTGATAATATTTTCGGAAGTAAGATTTTTAGAAATTTTGGATGTATTTCATCCAGTCCCATTGCATTTGACTTAATTTTAGGCACAGATTCAAGGACATCACACTGACTGGCACACATGAAGCTAAAGTTATTATCACAGGAACTATTCGGTATATTGTCAATATAATGATTATATGCTACTTCAGGTACCCCGTTTATCACAAATTTTCTATTTAATTCAACTATGTCTACATCAATTTTGGTGTTATTTGTCCTCTTCCCTATTCCCAAGTCTTTGAGCTCCCTCCATGTCCTTCTTGTTAATATTGCACTTTGAAACCTTACAGAATAAAAAGACTTTTTAGCTGTCAGTATTAATAGGTTGGTTTTTTTCCTTAAAGTTTTAAATTCTTGATAATGAACAGACGTTCTGAAAGTTTCCATTTGTTATATGCTTTGTCCCAATGCTACAATGTATGTATGTATTTGCTAATGGCTTCATTCATTTTTTTAAATGTGCCAGCCTCAAGTATGGTTTTTAGTTTACCATGCTCGCAATTTTTGACCATGCTTCTTTGGTGCTGAATGTATCAGCGTGCTCAGGGCTTAGTCCTTCATAAATATACGAAAACTCGAGTAGTTTTCGTAAATTGTCGATTTCATTAGCAAATTGGGTTGCTGTTTTGCCTTTTTGGTTGTCTGTAATTTATTAATGATTGCATCAATTGTGAGTTCATTTTTGACCTTGTAGAGCGCGGAGCCGATTATTTTCGATTTAATTACCTCAATGGCAATTTTCTCATAAGGTCCCTTTGTTAGGTTGACCAATTTAACTTCTGTCAAAAATCTTTGCAAATGGATTTTGTTTCCATCGAATTCAGGGATAGCCTGTGAGACTTCCTTGATATATGCCCTATCGGCAGCTGAAGAGTCTGCCATGTTTGTATTGCTTGTATTGGGAATCTTGGGAATTTCAGTATATTCTATTGGATCAATATCGCTGTCAACATCGATATTTATATTTGGCTTTGATTCGTCTAGATCATTGAATTGATCTAAATTAAACTCTACTAAAAGGTTAGTTTCTTTAGGGACATTTATTTCAAAATTTCTCTTTTCGTTAATATTTATTAGTCTTATGTTTAGCGATTTTAGTATTTTGCTACATTGACTGTTATGGTCATTTGTTAGCTTATTTTTGGGTTAATTGACGAATTGACATATATTGTTATATTGCCTGACTAATATAGCTATGTGGTAAATAAGCGTGTCGACTTTTATAGTTGTGTCTTTATTAAGGCACTTGTAAGACTTTTCAAATTTGTCTTTAAAATTATTTATCTGTCGAGCTAATTTACTTCATTCCATAGCCATAAGTTATATTTTAGGAAAAATGTGAGCTTTCCTTTATATATATATTTTTATTTCTTGTTTTGTTTTGTATTTTGTATTTTTTTGTTGTTATATTTTCTCTATATCATTGCCTCTACTAATGTATTTTTTCTTGATTATTTTGTTGTGTTTAGTATATAAAACACAAATTGAAGAACGTTAACTATTTCTATTATTAAAAGTAGTACTGACAAAGGATTTTATGTCCTCAGTGTGGTCCAGTATTTTTACTTTATTGACCATATTGGCCGTATTGTCTTTAGCTTGATTTTCGTCCCTAAATCAGCCCATTGTGAGTATATAACAAAATATTTTTTTTTTTTTTTTTTATATATATTATTAAAAACCCTTATGAAAATGTTGATCGTATTAAAAAAAATATTTTTATTTTTTTTTAAAGTGAATTTGTGCGTAAAATGTAAAAAAACAAAAAAAAAACCTGATCGTAACACAAAAAAAGGTTCCTCTTTTTTTTTCAACGGAGAAGAATGGGTTAATTTTCATATGATTGGCTCACAATTTTTATGTATACAATTAAATTTCCAATCACATGTGTTAGTAAAAGCCTATCAGTAGTTAGTATTTTTCAAGCAGCGCTTTCACGCATCGGCTTGAGTTAGAGGTTTTGTTTAGGCATTGGCATTACTGCAGCCCTTATTGCGTTGCTTCGCACCAGTGCGAAGTTGTTTCTCGATGACCTTAAGATTCTTCCTGTGTTCCTCTTTTTCCTGGGGCGTTGTTGCTATTTTGATGAAGTCCCTAATAAGCTTTCTCTGTTGTAGTAGCTTGATCCTTTGTCCGCTTCTTTTTGTCGTCGTCTTTGGTTTTTTGGCTTGTCGTGCCCGGTACTCAGGTATTGTGAGTGGGCGTGGTCAATCGTTTGGATACACTTCTAAGGCCTCTTGTAGGCTGAGTGCATCCCTTTGCTCAGTAGGAGCAGCATCGACGAAGTCTGTCATATATTTGTTTGCCTCTGCTGCTGCTGGTCGGGCTGAATCTACGAGGTCACTTTCCATCGACGGTGCAAGGGGCGGTCCTATGCCACTCGCACTTTTATTCTTGTCCCTTGCTGGGTCTGGTGGAACCGGTGCTGGTCTTCGCACAGGTTTTATGTTGTCGTGCGCTCTTTGTAGCGCGGGCTGTTAAATTTTCTTGGGTATTGTATATTTCTGGCCGCATTGTAGTCCTCAAATTTAAGGGCATAAATTATAATCCAACATGGGTTTGTGCGTAATATCGTCGGCGGTCGTACATGGGTTTGGCGAAACGGCTGGTTTGGCTTTCTGCTGTGGGTTTTCCTTGGCACTGGCACTGGGGACAGCACTTTTTCAATAGTTTTTCCAATTTATCAATTTTCTTTTTACTGTGTCCAATTTTTAAAACAAAATCCGTAAATCCAATCAGCTTATCATTTCATTTCACAAAGAATGCACTGTTTCACCTTTGGTTTGATTGTCACATTAACTGATTTGTTTCTGCTGTAATTCGGTTTGGTGGATAAATGCAGATATATTTAAAAAATATATTCTTGTGATTTTTTTTTTTTTTTTTTTGAACTTTTACGTGTTCGTGACACTTGTCACGGTCGCCATGTAATATAATTAGTTTGTTTCTTTAGATTTATTTATTTTCATATTTATTATTTAGGAGCGGAGCGTCCGCTCCGTTTGATTCGCGTTTTACTGAATCGTGCCTTGATACCGACTTAAGCTGAAACATGATGTTCTTATATCTACGTATTGTATATATGTGTCTGCAGAAGGCATGGACATATGATATACACACAACGTGACCACTGGCGAGCTGGCTGCAAGGTGCATGCTCAGCGGTTCCCACGCGACGCTATCGGTCTGCACATGAGTGGCTGATCGAGTTACAAGTGCGCTGGAATGTTTATATGTTTATTTGTGGTCACTTTATGTATTTGAATTTTGACAAAGTGTCACACAGTATTTAATGCTTGAATATACTACAATATACTGGGTAGGCATATTACACAAGCACAAGAAGTCCACTTCACCATTCATGAGGAATACAAGGGCCCAGTGGAAGGAGGATATGACATGGAAGCCTACCTAACACTGGAAAGAAAGGTACAAAGAGCATTGGCAAAATCAGCCACACCAAACACGGACAACGTGCATCTTTCACGCATCAGCATTTCGAAGTTTGATGGGGATCTATTAAAATGGATCCAGTTCTTTGACCTATTCTCATGTATGGTTCATGAAACTAACATGCCTACGGTGAAAAAGATGTGGTATCTTAAAACCACTGTTACCGGCGAGGCAGAAAGATTGATCCGACATATCGATCTAAAAGAATAAAATTATGAAGCCGCTTGGGAAATACTGGTTGACGCATACAACAAACCCAGAGATGTTTCAAATACGGTACTGAAGCGCTTCCTCAATCATCAAACAATTAATGACGATCCCAAGTCATTAAAAGAGTTGTACATAACAACCATAGAATCCCTTGCATCACTAAAGGGATTGGGCATCAATATATCTACATGGGATCCAATATTGATTGCCATTATCAGAAACAAACTGGATGTTACAAATAAGGCCTTGTATGAGCAATCATTGGGAAGCTCAAAGGACATTCAGGCGCTGGACACGATGCTTCAGTTCTTAGAGCAAAGAATTCGAGTTCTAGGAACCAGTAAGAAGCCACCAGCATCAAGGAGAAAGCCAAAAGGCACGACATGTGCAACAGAGCTACTGCAATTTGTAAGGGAATCCAAAGAGTAACGTTTATTGTACATATATGGATTGTTTTATTATAGTCAACAATATAGCCAATTTACTAATTTAAAATTGTAAAAATTTCCCAATTCAGACCAAAACTTTGTAATTTTATGCTCATCAGCTGTTTTTTGACGGATGGTAGATGGTGGATGGTGCAAGTGTGAATCGGGGTTTCACATCTGTCAAAAAATCCCACCGTTCCCCCGGGATTTGCTCAGTGTGCAGAGCCTATTAGGCAAGTTTTTCCAAGGAAACAATATGAGATGCTCTTGTAGGGCACTTGAAGCGACTGAGGATGGCACTATCATCAGCGAATGTCGAAGTTGTTGTAAGACTGTTTGTCGGTATATCTGCTTATAGATAATATACAATGTTGGTCCGAGCACGCTATCCAGGTTTACACCAGCTTCAATTGGATGATATTCAGAGAGGAAATCTGTGCATTTTAATGTGAAACTTCTTCGCTGTAGGTATGACTCCAATATTTTATTGGTGTTCTGTGGAAATAATATTCTGATTTTGTGAATTAAGCCATCCAGCTAAACGCGGTCGAAATTGTGCATTTGGATTGCACTGTTGATGTGTAGGTGTTGCTTGATTTGATTCAGGAGCAGCTTTTGAAATATTTTTGATAGGCACGGCAGGAGACTGATAGGTCTATATGATGATGACTGGGACTGAGAAATATTTTGCACAGCTTGACAATTTTATGATCATTTTAGGGGAGATGAAGTCGTGGGCCTGCTTTGAGACTTGGTCTTTAATGACTCTTGCCATTTCTCCTTAAGATTTTTGGTTAGTGGGAGCACAAAGCTATTTGTTGCTGGATGTGGTTTGAAGACGTTTTCTAAACGGACATACGCCTGATTTAGCTTTCCACAGTGGGAATCGTTTGCTATTTGGAGAGGATTGATCCATATAGTTTATTTGAGATCGGTTTGTCTCATCTTCTAGGGCTTTGCGTAGTGGTTGGCTATTTTTAACCGGTCCTTCGAGGTAGGTAGTCTATGGGCTTGCCATTCTCGCCGAAGGCCTATCTTATCGCGTAACAGCTCTTCAATATGCCTGAACACGACTGCTGTTGTGAATTTTAATACCTGTTATTATTGGAGTGGAATGTTTTGCAGCCAGTGACATTACAGCCACTAATGCTTCAACTCAGCTTTCTAAGTCATCTCTACAGTCGTCAATATGGGAACTTCTATATTTCTTTGTATATGAGCCAATCTGTTTGCTAGAAGTTAGAAAGTGTGGGCGTTTTGAGAACTGTGAATGGTCATAAACGAGAAGTAGGATTGGCGAGTGATCCGATGATAGATTTGTTAAGTGTTCTACACGAATCGGAGCCTGCGGTACTCTTCTTGTAATAGTAAAATTAATCAGGTCGGGTTGCTTCTTTGGAGCTGTGTGCCAATATGTAGGCCTGCCCAGAGAAATAAAGTTAAGCTTGTTTCGTGGTGTGATTATAACATTATATAGTTGTCTTCCTTCCCGGTTGCTGTGTCGAGATTTCCAATTGGTGTTCTTGGCATTGTAGTCACCAGCTGCTATAGAGCGGTCACCGAATAGGTCGAAGAATTTTACAAATTCTGCTTCGGAAACGGAGAAGCGCGGTGGGCAGTACATAGCGGCTAGGCTTAAGTAACCGCTTTGAGTTCCGATATGAATTGATGTTGCCTGTAGATAAGTTGTGGCAAGTGATGGTTACAGATTATGCCTGATGCGACGCTTGATCAGAATTCCAGTACCTGCATGAGCCTTAACATCGGGATGATTTGTCGCACAGAAGTTTTAGCCATTGAGATGAAAATAATTTTTGTTTGTTATGTGAGTCTCGGATATGAGCATGGCGTCAATGCTCGTATTTGTGCTGTGAAATGCCATTCGAATTTCAGAAAGATATATTTAGAGAAACCATTTAAGCAGATTTCTGTTTGATAAGGAGCGCCAAGAGGATTTTGAATGCGCACAAGTTCCTGCATCGTTTGTTTTATTGCTGCCATTGTATTTGTTATAGTTACCAGCATTGATTCAATTCCAGGCAATTGGGATCGATTTGCAGTGGTACATTGGCAAGTAAATTCTGGCCAAATTCGTGTCACTTAACGCCTTAGTAAAAGAAACTCCTGGGGTCGTAGTTGATGGTATATACGGCAAGTTTTGTCGGATGACTGGGCGTCGAGCTGAGGTTTTTTGTTGGGTTAAGCGATTTTTTAGTTCTTTATAGACAGGGCAACCTCTATAGTTGGCAATGGGGTTTCCCCCACAGTTGCTACATTTTTGGCAGATGGGTCTTCCTTATTTATGGGGCAAGGCTCAGTGAGATGTACATCTCCACAGGCAACGCAGACTGCGCGTAGGGTGCAATAATTTTTCGTGTGTCCATATTCCTGACAATTTGAGCATTGTACGGGTCCACTTCGTTTGTGTGGTTCCTAAACGATGATTCCACGGTGCAGTAGATATTGGAGCTTGTAGATTGGGTGAACTTTATTTTTACCTATAGGCATACTATCAGGAGTCAGTTCTACCTTGAACATTGGTTGGGGAATTTTATTTCTATTTATTATGTTTATATCCATTTTGACTTCAAAGCCTTTATCTTTAAGTCCAGCTATTATCTCATTGACTGGAACTGTTGATTCGATTCCTTTGATACCCGCTTTTAATCCTTTTCTACTTTTAAATTGGTAGGTATAGTAATTCATTTTTTCATTGTCGAGGTATTTGGCTACTGTTCGATAGTTATGTTCGTCTGTATTAGCGTTCCGTTAGCGTTTTGTGTACTTTTTGGCTGGGAGAGGTGGAGAGGAGCTTGTCGCAATGAGTTGACAATACCGGGCGCTGAGAAGACAGTAAGCGTCGAGGGACGGGCACTGGGCACTCCATTACTCTGATTACACTATTGATTGATAGATTTGGGGCTTTAAAATTGTCTGTAATCTGGTATCTTTTAGACTGTTTTTTCAGAGGTAGTGCTTCTTTTTTCACATAGCTTGAGTATCTTGCGCTTGGTTGTGTTGAACTTTGCAATTCTGAAAAGCTGATAAATGCAGCTATAAATCCTACCCGAGCACTTTGTAGCTTAAGCGTATTGTCTGAAAATATTAAGTTTTCAAATTCAAAATTGAGAATTTGTTGTGGTATTTTTTCCCAAAATTTTGACTTTGAAAACTCGGGAAAAGTCGAAATAAATTTTCTGTGTTGTATTTTTGATGTATAGGTACATTAGTTGGGCGTCGTTTAAGGTATCGTTTGTAAAAATCTATGGATAAACGGTTAAGGTGCAGCCGTTTGACCAAACCTCTCAATGCCGCATTTTGCCGTTAGATTCCGTTACTCGAAATGCAAGGCTGTCATTTTGTACTCCAGTGTGCTCCCGTTCTCACAAATTTTTGGTATCGATATGTTTCATTTTCTCATCGCTTCTGGCAAACAAAAACGGCTGACCTGGTTGCTTCGAAATAAACAGCGTAATAAAAATGGCTTTATTTTTTAAATTGCTTGTTTTTAAGCATAAGGACGGCAGAAAATGCGCGATTTAAGAAGATGAAGACATCTTAGATGCAACACTTCTGTATTAAACATGTCTGACGAGCTGTTAGTAACAGCATGATTAAATTGCTAAAGATCAAAAAATGTAATGGTTGCACTTACATTTTGAATTCAATGTGGCAGGAAACAGCTGTCCTTACCCAGATATTCTGTTACGCGCATGTTACGAGCACAGTCTGTGCAGTTACAAGCACATTTGTGCTGCTATGCGCAAAGATTTATTTCTTGCTAACGAAATAAAATACTCAAAAAATAAGGAAAATTTAACAAAGTAGATAATTTTTTTGCAATATGAACCCTTAAAGGAACAACATTCATCAAATTATTTTGATTTAAATTACAATTTTTTAAAAATTATTTTTGTTTAAATTTGTCATTTACAACGCTAAATGACCCCAAGTCTTTTTATTAGATTATGGCCTACTCTGGTAATTTGAGCAGATAATTGTTAATTTTCGAATTTTTGAAACTTTTGTGCATTGACGGTTTGGGTGGCTATTAGCAATGTCTTTTGTTTTCCTCCTGGACCCAATTTTCTGTCTGGACGTAGAGGAACCAAACGTTCGTTCAACCAAGCTGGTTGTTGCACTTAAATCGCTTTTTATCTTATTTGATTTTTCAAAAACATTTAAAAATATGAGCTCGATCAGTGCTGAAAGTTTTCTGGAAACGGATTTTTCTCCACGCTATACTAAAAAGAGCGTGCGCCTGCAGGCCGACATGATTTCTAAAAATAGTCATAGTCATAGTGCATAGTCAGAATGGGCGGATAGGGCAGCTAATATTTGGCAATTTACATAGTGGACGAACCATATTTTAAGACAAGTATAACATTTGTACTGTCACAAAAAATTTATTTTCTTTCAATACATACCTACAGCTTGTCAAATCAAAAAAAATTGTCGAAAATGAATAAATGAAAAAATCTAGAGCGTGCAAAAAACGCGGCTAACGCTAAAAAAAAGTTTTGCTTGCATATGTTGTGCTCGGGAGATCACAGCTGATCAACGATGTCGACTTTATAGATTTTGATGTGAAATCAAAATTTTGACGGATTTAAAAAATTGAAAATTTGTAATTCGTTACGCTAGATCAGGCAAATCGCCCACTGTGCAACGTTCCGATAACCAAATCGAACTGCATCAGCTGTTTGCACAAATCCGAAAAGTGTTGTTGCCTTGACCAATTATTTCCTAACCAAATTTGAGGTTGGGTTAACAAAAAATGATTTATGAAGAAGGCACAAGCTAAATTGGCCTGGAAACGGTGTCAAATTTATGTTAATGCATTAATAAGTCATCTATTTTTTTCCTTTTGCAATTAAAATTCGTCTTGTTGTATAAAAATCCGTTTACTTTTCATTTCGTCGAGGAAAATGTTTTCATTTTGAAAACGAAGAAATCTTGCGGAATGTGAAAATGTGAATGAGTGAAAGTGAAAACCGGAGCCTGGGTGATTATTGCATTATTCAGTTAAACTTTTCAAACGAAAAAAGGTCTAAAATTAGTCTAAATATTGGTATTGGCACACTTTGCACTTTTTAATGAGCTAAGTCTTGTAATTAATGTTCGGGCACTCCTCGCCTAAATCTTGCTAAATCTCAACAGCACTCTGTAGTATCGAGGAAATTTTTGGATTTACTTCAGAATTCACACGTATTGTAGTTGTACCTCTTTTTATAATTTCTCAAACTTAGCTTGCGATTGGAGTTGGTTGGGAAAATGTAGTACGATTTTCTTCCGAGATTCTGTGATTTTTTTCCCTCCTTTCTTTTCCAAATAATTGTATAAAATAATGCAATAAAATTACGCTTCTTAAAATTAGCTAATCATAGAAAATTGATTAATCTATCGGATAAAATAAGTTGTCTTATAAAAATCGCGATGGAAAAGCTTTTTAAACAGCAGTAAACTGAAAATGTATTGTTGTGCGAACACTTTAGTCTGACACTGTATATTTACTTAAATTCTATTTAGGTAAACTATGAGTGTCAGTGTATAAAAAGATGTAAATGTTTGTTTGCGGAGGAAACAAGTTTAATTTTGGGATGAGGTTTACTATATAGATTTATAAACACTTACGCCGTTCCTGTGGACAGGTCCCGTTTTATTTGGTTAATGTCGCGATTACGATGCATTTTAGTTGGCGGATAGTCAAAGCTTTCATTGGTTGATCCACCACCGCTCATATTAACTCCCATTAAGTTGCTCCCTATAATGGATGGAGCCGCGGTCGCGACTCCGAGTTGTGTAGGCATTAATGACGTCTGCGACGTAAATGGCGTATATTCAATTGAGTTCTTCGTATTCAAATGATGTCCTATATTTATGCTACTGGTGTTTGATACGATCGCGGCACCCATTCCATTATTTGAAGAAAGTGAGTCACACATGCTCTCATTGGAGCTCGACGTGGAAGCGGCCATCAATGGAGAATAGTGTTTACTATGACCGTAAACAAAATGGCTGAGTTGAACAGGGGGATGCTGTTGTGGTCCATTGGCAGCATTGCCTCCCACGCTACCCAGTAAACGTTCCTTTCGCATTGCGGTAGGCGGAGATGCATTGTTCATACTCAAAAGGTTGCTAGAATTGGCACTAACACTGGAAATGTTCGTATAGATGTGGCTATTAGATACTGATTGCGATACCGGAGTGACCGTTGCCAATACGTAATCTGGATGTCGTAAATTACTGATACTGTTTGTGAGTGTCGTTTGATGAGCCTGCAAAGTCGCACCTTCGCTAGTGGTACCTCCGGAGCTGCCAGTCAGCCGACGTGAACTTATATCGCTTAGTGTTAATGTGTGAAGGTTTTTGATGCTACCTGTTGTGGTTGCCCGAACACCATTTGAAACATGCATAGGGGCAACCGAGCAACCGCCACCGTCGGTTCCACCAGTTCCGATCAATCCCCCTGGTGGTGTACTGCTATTGGCACTAGGCGGACCGGTGGCAAAGCTAATGCCGTTTGGAATATTTTGTAAACTGGATGAGTTTATTGGTTCTCCGCAATTTGATTTGTTGGCCAAATTATATATCTTTTGCTGTGGTGAGTATATTGGGCTCCGTCCGGAAGTGCCTCCCACACCACCAGTAGAAATTGCCTTGACTGTTTGAGAAGCGCGGGGCATACGCATGGGTGGACTGCTGCTACTGTGGTGTATATTACTTGGTGCAGACGTTGTGTCAGGCACCATCACATCACTGCTTGGGTCATTCCTGAAGATCCGCTCGTAGTTATCGATAAGTATGTTAATAACAATATTGTTGAACTTAATGTCCAGTATGGCAGCAACAGTCTCTTCAATCGGACGTAACAATGTTGGTCCAAATACTACACCAAGGTTAAAGACAGACATTTTGTTCTTGTCGTACTTTCGCGAAACCCTAAAAAAAAGTATTACCGTTTTTATTTATATTATCATTTAAATAAGTCATATCTTTTAACTTAATATAAATAGATTAATATATTTTTTAACGGGGGGGAACGTTGTGAGCCGCAGCTAGGGCCACGACTGTACATTTATTCCCGATACTCATGCATTGCTCACCTCCGCCAGAGGGCGCACACTGCACAAGGAAGAGTTTGTGGAAGAGAGGGAATGAGAAATCGCGTGGAAGGCGTTGCGTAGTCACTGCAATTTCATTTGTTTGTTCTAGTTATAATATTGATCCGATCTGATAAAGATTCGGCAATCTGCTAGATATGGTCATTTCTACGATTCATTTTCTACGATTCTGCATTTTTAGTTTTCTCGTATTTTCAAATTGTGCATGCCACAGATTTTCGTCCTTTGTGGGGCGGAAGGGGCGAGGCATTTTGAAACAAATTTGATTCTGTGTGATCTCACAGGAGTCTGAATACAAAATTTGGTTGCTCTAGCTCTTATAGTCTCTAAGAACTAGGCGTCAAACAAGACGGACAGACGGCCAGACAGACATGGCTATGTCGACTCGGCTATTGATGCTGATCAAGAATGTATATACTTTATGGGGTCGGAAACGCTTCCTTTTTGGGTGTTACACACATTCATTTTCCCCACAAATCTAATATACCCCTATATGTACGCTTTTTGAGTAACGGGTATAAAAAGCATGGATCTTTCTTAAAAAATAGAAAGCGCGCTAAAGTCGTCTTTCCGACTATTAGGTAAGATTCGATATAGTTATTGGTACGGAGCTAGTTTGATAAGATAATAATAGTTTATTTATTGATTGTGGCCGATTTAGCTACAACAATGCTATAGGATCATACATAAGAGATGTAAGTCCAAATTTTTTACTGTGATAGATATTGATAGCCGGAATATAGCCATCTACATTGACATAGCCGGACATTAAACTAACTAAGTAGTAACTCAGTAGCTTGCAGAAGCCTATAACAAACTATATAACTATAATCTACGACTTTCGTGCTGCCATGGAAAAGCGCTTTGCTTAACATCAACATTTTTGTAAGCAGTTGTCATTCAGTTGACAGTCATAAATATTCATTGTTAAGAAATGTTCTAATGAATTCCGTTATGGTTGTACCAGCAAAAATATGATAAAAGTTAAGTCGCAGTGGGACATTTTCCGAAAAGAGGGGCCAAAAGTCATTTTCTGAGTGAGCAAGTTGGATAATATGAACATTCAAATCCAAACCGAGGAACCGAAAGCGGAGTGAACTAAAGCAGATTTCGAAATTGTGTCGGTGTCCACCGACCGGATTCCACCGAATTCCACACACAATATATTGCCAACATATACGATAATCTTCGAGACCGTCAGCATCTCTACGTTGTTGGTGACTTTAATTTGGGTTCGTTGGTATGGTCCGCCGATCCGCAGTCGTCGGCTATGATGCCGAGCAACTTGCATTTACCGCACGAAATCCTTTTTCTAGACGATATTTTGGTATGGGCTTAACCCAAGTAAATACTTTTTAATAGGTTAAATATAGTAAGATTCTAGACTTAGTTTTTGTCAGTTCGAATGGCGATTGGTGTGTTACATGTTGGCAACTGCCTATTGCAGAATGTTACATGTATTCCATACATATTTTCTGCTAAAATCCATTGTTATTTTGTCTGGGCGGAGCAATATCTTTTTTTTTGTGATGTCAGTCGGAATGCTATTCGGGATGATATATCAAATGTCAACTGGGCTTCTGTTCTCTCGTATCCTAGTGCTGACAGTTTTTATAGTAATTTCCCACATACCATTCGTCAAATTACGCTACTCAACAATATTAACCATTTTTTAGACACTGTGAACAAAACCGACTTTTTTTGATAGATTTGGGGCTCTAAAATTGTTTAATAATTTTTATTTTTTCTAGGTTAAGTTAAATTTCAAAATTTTTTTAAAATCTGGTATTTTTTTGACTATTTTTTTCAAAGGTAGTGCTTCTTTTTTCACATAGCTTAAGTATTTTGCGCTTGGTTGTATTGAACATGATAAATGCAGCTATAAATCCTACCCCTATCCTATCCTTAAGCGTATCGTCTGGACAGTATTAAGTTTTCAAATTTGAAATTGAGAATTTGTTGTGGTATTTTTCCTCAAACATTTTGACTTTGGAAACTCGGGAAAAGTCGAAATAAATTTTTTGTGTTGTATTTATGTTGTATAAGTACATTAATTAGACGTCGTTTAAGGTATCGTTTGTAAAAATCTATGGATGAACAGTTAAGGAGAAGACGTTTGACCAAACTTCTGAATGCCGCAATTCCGTTACGTTCCTTCCCAAATGCCATTTTATAGTTAGCCTCGGAACATCGAACAGCAGCAGCGAACGGAAACGCCTATTTTCACTCCGCATCAATTTGATTTAATAAGCGTATAATTATTAAAAAAAAAAGGAAGTTCGTTTAATATCACTAAATAGGCACTGATCCTCCCCTCCCTTGAAGCCGCAAATAATTAACTTATTAAAGCGAAAAAAATCTTTTTTGCTTATTTGGCTAACAAACACTGTGTTCTTAGTCTTTGTTGGTGTTTGCAACTTAAATCAAGCAACGAACGTAGTCTTCTAAGTTCTATACCTAAACCTTACAAAAACAAACCAAATCGTAAAAGAGACGGGAAGAATATACACACTGCAAAAAAAAAATGTCATCATCCACTCACTACACCGCCAACAAAGCGCACCCGCAACAATGCTGGGACAGCGAGTGAGCCCCTCCCCGACGATTGCTTGAGATGCTTAAGGACCGATTCCAAGAGCAAACCAACCAAATTGCGTCCCACGTCTGAAAGGAAGCAGAGCAGCGCATCTTCAGCAGTCTCATGGAGCGCTTGGATTTGATCGCTGGTGAGGTTAAGCAGATGGGTGCCCGAGTCATAAATTTGGAGCAGGAAGTGGTTTATCTGGGATCAACTGGATGAGCAGGCTATGCGGCTGGACCGGGAAGTGACGGATCTTCGCGCACTGGGTGGGAGAGTGGGAGGCATCGAGGCGAGATTGGCGGCCGAACACATGACAACGAGTGCGTGTGAGCTACGAATCCGCGGTGTACCCTGTGTGAAGGGAGAAACACAAAACCAACACAAAGCTCCAATGTCGATCCCGTTATAATTGTAAAAATGGAAAACGTCCGCGAGAAGATCAATCTCCTCAAAACAATTGGGGTATACGGGTGCAAGAGTAAGAGACAACTGAGCTTACAGTTCTTTGGATTCGACTCGGAAGCTATTATCTATGTAAATGAGCAGCTTTTAAGAGAGAACTACCAAATATTTAAAGAGGCCATGCGAATGAAGAAGCATAATATTCTTTCAGCTGTCTTTAGTCGGTACGATGAAATTCTCTATCATTTCGTAAAATGCATTGAGCGCATGGACGAGCCCGCACAGCCTCTTCCCGTCTCTTCGATTGCCTCCCCCACTTGCGCCTCGGCTGGATCGGAAGACTCAGCAACAAATAGCTTTCGCTCTTAGGCACATACATACCGATCTCTTATTCTTTTTAGTTAGGCCATTGTTAGTATTATTTTTTTTTATCAAAGTTATCACATCTTACATACATGTAAAAGACAGGGTATCAAGTAGTTAGCACTATCCCACCTAAATTAACATTTGAACTTAAAATACCATCGATAAGACCTAACCGATATAACCAGACGTAATTGATATTTAAAAGGCCTAACCGATAAGGGGTTATCGATAAAATAGTCGGTTTTTGGAAGCAGAAGCGAGAAAGTTGAACAAAAAGTCGGGAGAACAAACTCATTAATTGCACCTTTTGAATCATACACTTTGTACTCTTTTTCGAAAAACACAATTTCTTTAAACTTTTATTCAAATACTGCATCTTTCAGGTGGAAAAAAAGCAAACTATGTAACGTATGATTCTGTTTTTGGTATCTTTTATTAGTTGCATTAATTCTTAAGAAAACTTTTTAAAAATATGGTCAGTTGCATCAGCAGTTGTTTAGAGAAGCTTGTTTTGCAAACCATCTAAAATTTAGGCTGTTTTTCAACTTTGACTGGACTTTTAAAAAATATATCCCTAAATTTTCCCGAGATTTTTATTGTATATGTTCCTTGAACTATTTATTGCCTAAATCTAAAAGCCCTTTGTGCGCTTCGTAGCCGTTTGGCTTCTGTCACAACCTCGCACGAAAAACGGTCAAAAACGGCTATCACAGCTCTTAAATCCCATACAAAATCATATTTTGACCGTTTTTCGTGCGAGGTTGTGGCAGGTAAATCGGTATAGAAGCCAAACGGCTCCGGTTATGTTACTGGAAAAATATCCTGAAAAGAAGCTAACTCCCACGCTTCATAAAATTCTGGCACATGGTCAAATTTTAATTGAACATCAGAGCCTACCAATTGGAGAGATGTCAGAGAAAGCCCAGGAAACGAGAAACAAAGATTACAAAAAATACAGGAATATGAATACGTGCAAGACATCACGAATTAAGCAAAACTAAGACCTTTTCAACATGTTGGCAGCCTCTTCAGATCCATATATTTCATCCATTAGATATGTGAGATCACAAAATAAATCGGCAAGCAGTTATTCTTCAGAAATGATAAGTTTATTAGATATTCCTCCCACTAAACAGGAAGTGGAGGATTATTCTACAGAAACGAAAAAAAATCAACGAACTTACAGATAAACATTTTTTTTTAAGTTGAAAATTAAATAAAAAACACTATTAAAAGTACTTTATCGATCAAAAAAAAAAAAAAAATTTGAGCATTTTACATAGGAAAATATGCACCGGCAACAAAGTTCAACTTTAACCCATTATTGTGAAGCTTTTAGAGACTGTAGCATAATTTACTTAAGCAGATTAAATTTTGAAAGATTTTTCTTTCAAATGCAGTTTGTTTCATGAAGATATCTTTATTTGTTCAGAAGTTATTAATTTAGCAAGCTGAAACGGCGGAATTCCCCACTGTGCGCCGTTGCACTGGAAAGAGAGAGAGAAGGAAGAAGCTGTACCAGGAACGTCGCACCCGAGTGCAAACGAGATGGAAGATTTTGAAAATGCGGAAAACAATACTGAGGACAAAATTGATCAAATGATACAGCTGCTAAGTTTGAAAGTGCTTTGCGATGAGCAACGAGAAATCCAAATGAAGATCGCTCCAGATAATTTTACAAAAGTTGTGAGCGATTGTGATGGAAAATCGGTTCCCATAGAAAAATGGTTTGAGATTTTCGAATATTTCGCATATGAGCTTACTGAAAAGCAAAAGTATGTGCAGGCCAAAGGAAAAATGACTGGTGCAGCTAAGCTTTTCCTTGAAGCTGAATGCGTGTGCACCTATGAGGAACTCAAGAACGTATTATTTGATGAATTCACATGTAGCTATAACAGTGCAGACATTCATCAGCTGCTGCAAGAAAGAAAGAGGAAGACTAGTGAGTCGATGCACGAGTACTTCTGCAAAAATAGCAGCAGTCGGACATGTTGAAGACGCGGCTGTTATAAGCCATATTGTGAACGGTCTGGACATAAGAAACGAGTATAAGTATGCCATGTATCGCTGTAAGACCTTCAGGGCCTTGAAAGAAGAGTTCGATATCTATGATCGTTTGAACATATCGGAGAAGAAGGGCAATAAAGAACAGCATAAAACGAGTTTCAAGCAGCAAAGTGGGCAAAGCGGTAAAAAAGAATATTGCTATAACTGTGGATCAGGAGAACACAAACGCAAAGACTGCAAAGCCGAAACGAAGTGTTTTTACTGCAATCAGAATGGTCACATTTCGCGTAACTGTCCTTATGAAGCTGATAAAGTTGATAAAGTTCCCGTTATTTCGGATCGCAGTCGCATGAAAAAAATTCAAATAAACGGCATTGTAGTTGACTGTCTTGTGGATACAGGGTCAGATGTAACCATAATCAAAGAGAGTATGTTGAAGACCATGAAAAACGTTAAACTTTTGAAGTGCACAACTATGTTGCGCGGTCTGGGTCAGATATCAACAAAGCCTGTTGGATACTTTAATGCAGAAGTTACCGTGGATAAGTTGCAGACCACACAGAAGTTTTTAGTAGTCCCCAGTAGCCAGATTGATTTCGACGCACTTTTGGGGCATGATTTCATTAAAAAGTTCCGTTTCGTCGCTGATATGCAAGGATACACGATTTTGAAGCTTGACGCAGATCCTGTGCCCACATATGAGCATGCTCTTATATATAATGTAACTGAAGAGTCATCCTTTGTAGCTCCGCCGCAATATCGAAAAGACGTTGAACAGATGATAAGAAACAGTTACCAAATGCCCACAGAAGTTGCAAGGCAGTCTCCAATCCAACTGAAGATAGTTCCCGACGGAGTAATCAAGCCGTTTCATCACTCACCGAGTCGTTTATCAACAGACGAAGCCAGCGCCGTAAAGAAGCAAGTCGAAGAATGGATCGAGCAAGGAATCGTGCGCAAGTCTTCTTCAAATGTGGCGAGCAGAGTTGTCGTCGTGAAGAAAAAAGATGGTACACATAGATTTTGCGTAGACTACAGGAAGTTAAACAGCATGGTATTGCTGGACTGCTTCCCAGTCCCGATCATGGAGGAAGTCTTGGAAAAGCTGCAGTCGGCTAAGTGATTTACCATAATGGATCTTGAAAACGGATTTTTCCATGTGCCTATGGAAGAGCAAAGCAAGTCGTATACGGCCTTCGTCACAAAGGAGGGATTATTCGAGTTTAATAAAGCGCCTTTCGGGTTCAAGAACTCGCCAGCTGCGTTCATTCGGTTCGTAAGCTATATTTTTCAAGAATTAATCAACTCTGACATTATGCAGCTTTATATGGACGACATAAGAATCTGGCCCGGGAGAATCTGGCCCGGCAAAGAGAAGACAGCAGCTGTCAGTCGGTTTGCTACGCCCAAAGACATTAAAGCAGTACAAGCATTTCTGGGACTCACAGGCTTTTTCAGAAAGTTCATCCCTGGCTATGCCCAAGTTGCCCGACCGCTCACGAATCTATTCAGGAAGGAAGCAGTTTTCAACATTGGCGAAGCAGAGCAAGAGTCGCTACAAACCTTAAAGAATCTGCTTGTAATCGCACCTGTATTACATTTATACTCACGAGAAGCGCCAACGGAACTCCACACTGATGCATCCAAAGAAGGTTTCGGAGCAGTTTTGTTGCAGCAGTTTGATGGCAATTTCCACCCGATTTACTATTGGAGTAAAAAGACTACACAAGCTGAGTCCAAACGTCACATTTACTATTTGGAGGTCAAAGCTGCATACCTCGCACTCAAGAAGTTTCGTCACTACCTGTTGGGGATCAAATTTGATCTTGCCACTGACTGTGCGATGTTTAAGCAGACAACAACGAAAGCAGATATACCCAGAGAAGCTTCCCAGTGGATTCTGTATATGGAGGACTTTACATTCAAAGCAGTACACCGCCCAGGGGACAGAATGAGACACGTGGACTGTCTCAGTCGTTTTCCGCAGACATGCATGTTCGTGACGACGGAGCTAACAGCTCGGATAAAGAAAGCACAGCAGGATGACGATTTCATCAAAGCCACAGTTGAGATCCTGAAGCAGCACCCATATCAAGACTACAAGCTACAAGGATGTCTTCTCTTCAAATCTGTAAATGGCAATGACGTATTGGTGGTTCCAAGGCTGATGGAAAGGGAAATCATTCAAGGATCGCATGAAGTTGGTCATTTCTCCACAGCGAAGACAATGCACTCAGTTCAGCAGCAATACTGGATTCCGCACCTTGAACGGAAAGTAAAACAAGTTGATTACTAATTGTATCAGTTGTATAATTTTCAGCAACAAGTTGGGCAAACAAGAAGGCTATCTTCATTGCATTGACAAGGGTGACACACCACTACACACGCTGCACGTTGATCATTTGGGACCAATGGATGCTATAGCCAAGCAATACAAGTACATTTTTGTTGTGGTAGATGCGTTCTCCAAGTTTGTATGGCTGTTCCCACCTAACTCAACAGGTCACGAAGAAGTTGGGAAGAGGCTGAGCGATTGGTCATTTGTGTTTGGTTTTCCCAAGCGCATAGTCAGCGACAGAGGAGCAGCGTTTACATCCAACGCATTCAGCGAGTTTCTCAACGAGAACAAAGTCGAACATGTGTATACAACGACAGGTGTGGCGAGAGTATCATCGCAAAGCTCTCAGCTCAGGAGTCAACGAAGTGGTACAAGCATGTGCCACAGGTCCTGATGGCGATTAATTCGCATGTGCATTCTACGTTGAAGTCGTCGCCTTTGGAGGTCATGTTTGGGACAAAATAATAAAAAACGACGAGCTGAGCACGGCTACAGACTAGGAGACATGGTTGCGATCAAGAGGACGCAGTTCGTCGCAGGACGCAAGTTAGCCAGCGAGTATCTAGGACCATAGGAAGTCACCAAGGTAAAGCGGAACGGTTGCTACGACGTCAGAAAGGTTGCTCAAGTCGAGGGGCCAAACATCACCGCAACGAGCAGTGACAATATGAAGCTATGGCATTTTGTCTCAGAGAACGATGATATATTATCATCTGGGACAGATGAAGATGAGCAGGAGGGCCGAATGTAAAAGACAGGGTATCAAGTAGTTAGCACTATCCCACCTAAATTAACATTTGAACTTAAGATACCATCGACAAGACCTAACCGATATAACCAGACGTAATCGATATTTAAAAGGCCTAACCGATAAGGGGTTATCGATAAAATGGTCGGTTTTTGGAAGCAGAAGCGAGAAAGTTGAACAAAAAGTCGGAAGAACAGACTCATTAATTGCACCTTTTGAATCATACACTTTGTACTCTTTTTCGAAAAACACTATTAATAAACGATACATTATTATTAATCTTACATACATTTAATTAATTGTTTTTCAAATATCGAGTTTGCGCCCCTAATAAGTTCTCACTTTATAAATGAATGGTGAGATAGGTAGTTCAATAGCCAGTAACATGATTAAAATTATGAGTAACCATAGAAATGGTCTCAAAGTTGTACACATAAATGTGTACAAACTCGCTTCTAGCTCTTGCTTAAGCCGGTCGTGTTTTTCTTGCTCCTGCATTCTCTGCCCTTTGTTTAAATATCATACAACATTGTTGTCATTTTGTTTTGATATATCATCGAATTTCTTTAATACTGATTATAATTTGTGTTTATCACCAGTGTTTCGTTTATAAACAAGTGTTTAATATAAATACAATATCGCAACGTAACAACGGACTCGTGCAAGCAATTTGTTATTGCTTTTACCCAGTCTGCTTTCGGTTATCGTTTCTTCGGTGTGCACTGTTCTCGCGCATCAGCGTTTGCATCGCATACACTCTCTCGAAAGCATAAGCGGGCCTGCTGCTCGCATTCTTGCTCTCACTCTCTCTGGATTGTCTATATTCTCCCTCTTTGCGGACTATTCTTTTGTTGTCTCTGCCTTGGTGAGTTTACTGCTCGTTCCCTGCACTTCGTTTGATCGTCTGCTTTGATTTATTGCCGCTGCTGCTGATTGTCGGGCTCGCTCTGCTGTCTGCTCTCCCATTTCTTGCCTGCGCTCTCACTCTGTGCTTTTATTATTCGTGCACAGTGATTCTACTGCTGTCAATAATGGCAATTGTTTGCAGTGCAAAGAAATGCGAACTTGGTGGTGTGATTATTGGCGATTCATTCCTTAGCTGCTGGCTGTGCGACAATTTTGCCCACATAAAATGTGCTGGTGGCGGAAATTTTGGCCGGCTAAACGATCTGATTTCGAAACGTATGGGCCTGAGATTGACGCCGAAATGCGCACTTTCATGAGACAGACTCGAACTGGGTTTCTGGATGTCCGGAAACAATTCGTGGCTCTCAACGAGAAATTTCTAGCCATAGAATCGCAGTTTCTTGGGCTCAAACTCCTGAGCGAATCGCCTAGACGGAAAATTCCGCATAATGATATTAATCTCTTGCATCCTAATCCGATTAGTACGCCTGCTTCCCACCTCCATCCTTCGGAATAATTTGTTACTCCGTGTGGTCATGCCTCGCCGTTAGCAGTAAATCCGCCAACGGCAGCTCCAGTGTTTTTTACACCGAGCAATGTGCTTCCTTCGAGCATCCAAGATCCCTTCAGCATCAATCCCATCCCTACAGTGTCTGCTACTACCGACGTGGTGAGTGCTCCTAGTGCGGGTGTGTTGGTTGCTGGTAATGTTTTGCCAATTCCTGCTCCACCCGTTGCTGCCAATGCTTCTGCCCCAGGACCGAGATCTCTTGTAGGAGTGGCTCCACCATCACGCTCTCGCTCGGGGCTTCAACATAGAGCAGTGGTCCCTCGGAAAGCAATATTTGTTTCCCGTCTCATTCCTGAGGCTACAACGGAGGATGTTAAACAACATCTTTCCTTTAAACTTAACGATTCGCCTGATGATAATTGTGACTAAATTTACATTTAAACAGAAGCGCAACATATCATCCTTTAAAATTCTTCTCCCTGATTCTTTACTATCTAAATCTCTTGAACCATCAATATGGCCTAAGCATACAATTATGCATGAGTTCCTTCATATAGATTCGAACTCGAGTCCCAGAATTACCGAACCTGCTGCTCCAAAAAACTGATGTACCATTTTTCTATTCACTATCAGAACGTACGCAGTTTGTTGAGCAATTTGTTGGGCAAAACAAATTCATACAAATAGTGCGTCTTTTGATTTCGACGCCATCGCTTTAACTGAAACCTGGCTTAACTCTTCTATCAATAATCATGAAATTTTCATTGACAGTTACACCATTTATAGAATGGACCGCCCATCTTTCGCTGGTAGGGTTCTGATTGCAGTCAAATCTGATTTCTTATCTGAGTTATTCCCATTCAATAACATCCATGGAATTGAATTTGTTGCAGTCAAAGTTCGTGTTGGTTCGGCATTTTTCTATTTAACCTGCTCCTACATTCCCCCAGGTTTTACTTAAACCACCTCTCAGCAAGTAATACTGTCATATCTGCTTTAGGTTGCAATGATCAAATTATTGTCATGGGGGACTTTAACCTCGCATTTCTTTCTTGGCTGCCTTGCGATGACGCAAACCTGTTGTTTCCCAATTGCCACAATGACTTTATTAATGGGCTAACGGATGTTTCCCTTGTTCAAATTAATGCCGTTAAAAACATTAGGGACAGACTTCTTGACCTCATGTTTGTTAACGATGCTTCTCTAGCTACGGTATCCAGAGCAAGCCCAATATCATTTCCTGAAGATCCTTACCATCCATCTCTGTCGATATCCCATGAGTGTACCCGATCTGGTGGTGCTGGCAGTTCCACGGCTCCTTGCCGTATAAAGTGTTTTCGAAAAACAAACTTTATTGATTTAAATCTACATCTCTCGCTTGTTGATTGGTCGTTTCTTTATTTATTACCGAACATAGATGCAACTGTCAACTCGTTTATAGCTCAATCTACTCCGCTCTTAATACATTTGTTCCAGAAATCTCTGTACCTGTATCGTCCAGGCGAAAATCCTCTAGCTGAACCCTCCACGAGGGTGCCGGCTGGGCAATGGACACTGCATTACCCCGGACAAGGGTAATGCACTGTCGCTTGCTCTGTCCGGGGTAATGCAGTGTCTAGCTAAGGCTATGGTCCGGCGTCTTCCCGATTCAAAGTCGGGGGAACCGAACCAGGGCCATGGTTAGAGGTGCCTGGCGGTCAGGCCTAAAACGCTAGGGGGTGGTCCCCCCGAAAAATATTAACCAGTATGGACCCTCGGGCCAACTATGGAGTCGAAGAAGGAGCAAGCACGGGTTGGGATGTCAACCCAAACGTCGGTGGAAAGCGTGACTGCTACCACCGGCGGGCACGGGGAGGAGCAGTCCTCTCTGCGTGTCGCCAGCGGTCACACCTCAGACTTGGCGGGAGCAGGCCAGGTCAGTTGTAAAGCTACTGCCACAACAACAACAAAAACAACTCACTCCGTAGCCTGCAAGTTGAGCCGCACAGATGCCGTAGTCGATACAGACACGGATCTGGAGAGCGTGCTCTCTCTAAGCAGGACGGATGAAGAGAGCCTTCTCCGCTCGCCGGAACCAGGCACCAGCTCCCCTGCGTAGGGAAGGGCCGAAGCGTTCAAGGAGGGGATGAAGGCCAAAGCGCAATACAAAGCGGCCCTCAACATCATAAGCCGGCTGCAAGGTAAAGCAGACATCTCCCAGGAGCAGAAGGTCAAGCTAGCCTGGGCCGAGCAGAGAGTAGAGGAGGGTCGGCTACATTATGCTCAGATGCCACAGATGAGGGCGTCGAATGGCGAATATGCCAATAAGGTGGAGGAGATGATGGCCACCAAGAGGCAACGCTCGACTGAGAGTGCCATTAAGGACACTCCAGCGAGCAAGCGGCAACGCGGGCCCAAGAGTGCAGCCCCTCCACCGAAAGCGGCCAAGAAGCCAACGAAGCCGAAAGCGAAGGTCAGCGATGTGACCAAACGACATCTGATCGTGGCACTCATCGACCGCAGCGAGGAAAACGGCAAGATGTCAGCGGCACAGTGGAAGCTGGTGCACGCGCGTCTCGTCGACGCACTTTTTGCACAGATGGAGGAAGACCCCGCGGCCCCAATGCCCACGTTTGATGGTGCTGGGTGGCTAAATGGGGTTAAGATCCTGAAGTGCAATGACGATCCAATGACGCCAACTGGAGGCGATGTGGGAGGGGGCCAAGCTGGAGGTTGTGGACCGGGAGCTTATCCCGTCCAAGCCTAAGGCGAAGGTACTCTTCCCCATCACAATCCAGGGGGACCGAGCGCTGAAGCTCCTTCAGCGGCAAAACGCGGACGTGCCAACGACCGACTGGAGGATCCTACACATTGGTAGCCCACTACCCAACGAGGGGGACCAATGTGTGATCCTCCAAATAAACAAGGAAGCAGAGGATCTGCTATATCCCAAGTTCGGGAAGATGGCGTGGGGCATGGGTAGCGTCTTCCTGCGCCTCAAAAAGCGCCACCCTGAGGACAAGGACGCGCATACCCTGCAGGCAGGCGAGGTGGAAAAGGACTTAGGTCTCGAGTCCATCGTGGGGGCCGCCCAGGGTCTTGCGCTTGAAGACGAAGAAGACGAGGAAGACGGTGACCTGACGCTAGTAGTCAACCCGTCAGGTGCAAGTGAACCAGCCACCCATGCTGAGTGTGCTGCAGCTCAACTTGCATAAAAGCAAGGTAGCGTCGGCGGAGCTCCTCATCGCCATGGAGCAAGGGCTCGCCGACATAGCTCTAGTCCAGGAGCCCTGGATTGCGACAGGCAATTCAGTGGCCGGACTAAAGTCCTCAAATCATAACCTGTTCTACTCAACATCTGTAAGCAGGAACAAAACCGCCGTACTCGTACGAAAGGGAATCCATGCTTACCTTATGTCTCATTACAGCACGGATGACCTGACGGTTGTGATGCTGGAAAGCGAGGAAAAGCGTTTTCTGGTGGCTTCCTGCTACATGGCTCACGACAGACCCGCACCACCCGACGAACTCAGGAGCCTGGTGACAGAAGCCGGCACCAAAAACTATCAACTCGTCATCGGGACGGACGCCAATGCCCACCACAATGTGTGGGGAAGCACCGACATCAATGACAGAGGTGAGTCACTCTTAGACTTTATACTAGCAACTAATCTATATATAGCAAACGTTGGGGAGGAGCACACCTTCGTAGGTCCGACCTCATCCAACGTGCTAGACCTAACACTTGCAACGGGAAACAGTACTACGGTATCTAGCTGGAGGGTCCTCGAAAGACCATCCTTCTCAGACCATAAGTACATTCAGTTCAAGTGCGAATTCAAACACTCTTCGAAGATAACAGTCTATAGAAACCCCCGGAACACAAACTGGGCAAAGTTTAAAAAGACAGTTACTTGAAGCTCGCGAATCCGGGCTCAGTGAAATCCGCGGAGGATATAGAGAAGTCCCTAAAGACCCTATCCAACGAGTTACTGAACGCCTACCATGCATCGTGCAAACCCTCGAGAACGAAGAGGAGGTCCAAGCCACTCTGGTGGAACCGAGATCTCTCTCTCCAAAGGAACAACCTCAAGGAAGTCTTCAAGATCGCCAAATAAGCGAACGAAGAGATTGTCAATGAGGAATATAAAATCCTACTTAGGAGCTACAAGAAGGAAATACGTAAGGCACAAAGGAACTCGTGGAGAAACTTCTGCTCCAACATCGAGAAAGTGCCCGAAACCGCTAGGCTTCGGAAGCTGCTTTCAAGGCAGCCCACAGTACAGAGCCAACTAAAACTAGACAACGGACAGTGGACAGAGGGCAGTAAAGAAGCCCTAACAGCACTAATGGAGGCGCACTTCCCCTGATGCACCGAGGTCACTGACGCCAAGGAGCATCAGGACCTAGCAACCGAGGAACAGCACCCTCCAATAGGTCTGTTAACCACTAAGAGAATCCACTGGGCCATAGACTCCTTCGCGGGCATAAAAGCACCAGGACTGGACGGGATATTCCCAGCCATGATGCAGTTGACCAAAGAGGTCATTACCCCATGGCTCTTCGCAATATACTCAGCATGCCTAAGTACGGGCTATATCCCCATCTAATGGAGAACCTCGAGAGTTGTCTTCCTCCTTAAGGCAGGAAAGTGCAGCCACGTGAGTCCCAAGGATTACAGACCGATAAGCCTTACCTCCTTTATACTAAAAACACTAGAAAAGCTGTTGGATTTGCACATCAGGAATGAGGTAGGGGGACTGATGTCAACAAACCAACACGCCTACACTAAAGGGAAATCAGTGGAGACGGCACTACACTCGCTAGTAGCCACCATCGAGAGCGCCCTTCACAACAAAAAGTATGCTTTGGGAGCATTTGTGGACATCTCAGGAGCATTCAACAACGTGGCCACAACCGCAATAACAAGTCGCCTAGAAGCGAATAACATACACCCTGCAATCAACGTCTGGATCAAAAACCTCCTAAGTTGTAGACGGGTGCAATCGCAGTGGGGCACTGCTTCCATGGTAAAGGGGGCACACAGAGGCACACCTCAGGGTGGAGTCCTGTCGCCACTACTGTGGAATTTGGTGGTCGACGACCTCATCAAGAGATTTGAAAGGAAGGCCCCAAAGATAACAGCTTATGCAGACGACATAAGCATACTTATTACGGGTGTATGTCCATCGACCCTCAGCTCCTTAATGGAACGTACACTCAGGGAGATACGTGAGTGGGCGGAAGAGATAGGACTCAGTATCAACGCGGACAAGACGGACCTCATCCTCTTTACCAAGAGGTACAAGGTACGATATGGACCCCCCCGAAAATTGACCAAACTAGGCTGACTCCAAAATCACAGGTGAATTACCTAGGCACAGTACTGGACAGCAAGCTGGCATGGAGGCCCAATGTAGTGGAAAGGGTGAAGAAGGCTACCATTGCGCTTTATGCATCCAAGAAGATGCTCAGCAGCACATGGGGCCTGTCACCTGCTCTAATGCACTGGATCTACATATCGGTGGTGCGACCAACTCTGCTGTATGGAGCCTTAGTGTGGTGGCAGGCTACTGAAAAAAAGACATACCATAAGCTTATGGAAAAGACTCAGCGACAGGCTCTGCTCTGTATTACAGGGGCGCTGAGGTCAACCCCAACAAAAGCACTCGAAACTGTACTCGGAATCGACCCCCTGGACATTCACGCTCGCCTGATTGCGGGAAAGGCAGCACAACGCCTCATAGCATCAGGAAATCTGTCGCCACAAGGATACGGGCATAGTTCAATCGGCAGGGAAATGACCAGATCAACTGATTACATGACCCCCAAACTTGCCTTGACGTCAAAACAACCACATCTTTGGGACCTGAAGACTGGAAAATTGGAAGGGACCAAACTGAGCACCTCAATATATACACAGACGGCTCCAAGATGGACGGAGGAGTAGGAGCGGGCCTATACTGTACAGACCCTGAGATAAGGCTGTCGTATAAGCTACCGGACCAATGCAGCATATTCCAGGCAGAAGTTTTTGCCATCGGGAAAGCAGCGGAGGTCGCTCTCCTCACAGAACGAGCGGCGATAAGATCCATGCAGTCGTCCGCGGTCAGTTCCAGAAGTGTCTTGGCGAGCAGGGAGGCATTAGACATCCTAAGCACGACAAAGACAGTGCGGATCTATTGGGTTCCCAGCCACCAGGGCATCGAAGGAAACGAAGCGGTGGACGTACTAGCTAAGGAAGGCGTCGGGCTGGAGAATAGGAGAACCGAGAACGGGCCTGTCTCCCTCAGAACGCTACAAGGCGATCTAGAGAAGCAGGCTAGAGCACAGACTGATAGCAGGTGGAGGAGTACCACCACCTGCAGAACCTCGAAGATAATGTGCAAGGAGCGCAACGAGAAACTTAGCCACTACCTACTGCACCTACCACGAAAGGACTGTAGATTGCTAGTGGGAATACTTACAGGTCACTGTCTGGCTGCTGCACACGCAGCAAAGCTAGGCATCACCAACAGAGACAGTTGTAGGAAATGTGATGAACCTGGGGCTATCGAAACCCTGGAACATCTCATCTGCAACTGTCCGGCTCTCTCAAGGGCAAGGAGGAGATACCTGGGCGCCCCAGTGCTGGCATCACTGGAAGATGCCTCCAAAAGGACGCCACAGGAACTGCTGGCCTATGCTAAAAACACCTCGATTCTCGGGGACTTTTAAAACCACATAAACACTCCCGCGACGGTTCATACACCCCCCTATCCGGATAACTAAGGGCCATATTGGCCTATGCGTGGCCCCGCTGAGGGCCGTCCGGGTTAACCTAACCTAACCTAACCTATCGTCCAAGCCTCCCTGGTTCTCCAAGTATTTATCTTACTTAAAAACAACAAATCCAGGCTCTATAAAAAGTACCAGAAGACAGGCTCCACGTCGGCCTTCGCTCTATACTTTTCCGCTCGTTTTCAGTTCCTTGCCGTTAATAGTCAGTGTTATAATCAATACCTTTCACAATGTAGTAGAAACTTTCGTAGTGATCCTAAAAAATTCGTTTCGTTCGTTAACTCTAAGCGTAAGTCAGATGCTTGACCTCTTTCCCTTCATTTCCAGAACAAAACAGAAGCTTCTGCTGTTGGTATTGCAAATTTATTCGCTAGCTTTTTTCAAACAACGTACTCGTCTCATATTTACAACGCATCCACTCCGTATCCGTACCATCTATCTCAAGCTAACAGCATTTTTCTGCCTATTTTCGAGGAAAGTGTTGTTCTGGAAGGTTTGTCATCTATGGACATATCGTTTTCTGCGGGTCCAGATAAGGTACCAAGTTGCATTTTAAAACACTGTGCCCAGTCCCTTTGCAAACCCTTGACCTTTCTCTTTAACCTCTCTTTGGAACAGTCTTGTCTCCCAGTAATTTGGAATGAGTACTACATCATCCCGCTTCACAAAAAAGATTCAAGATCAAATATTGAAAACTATCGTGGTATCGCAAAGCTTTCAGCCATCCCGAAACTTCTTGAGTTCCTGGTCACCCGGCAACTGCAAAATCTTTGTTGCAGCTTGATATCTCCGTCGCAACACGATTTTTTCAGACATCGTTCAACATCGACTAACCTTCTTGAGTTCTCTAACTTAATCCACCGTGGTTTTCAAAGTGGTTTGCAGACGGATGTAGTTTTTACGGACTTCAGTAAGGCATTTGATTCTGTGAACCATGCTCTGCTTATTCACAAGCTCTCTTTATTAGGGTTCAAAACGAATCTTCTAGATTGGATTTTGTCCTATCTCTCTAGCCGTACTGTTTTGTATTATAATGTGTTGTCAAATATTGTTAATGTTACTTCAGGAGTGCCACAGGGAAGTCATCTGGGTCCGCTTCTGTTTATTTTATTTGTGAATGACCTTCCTCAAGTTGTAACATACTCTACTACACTAATGTATGCTGATGATGTTAAAATCTGTCTGCCATACTCTGATTGGTATTTGCACACACGCCTTCAACTGGATCTAAGTGAACTACTACTGGGGTGTTCAACTAATCTTCTTTTTCTGAACCTTTCTAAATGCAAACTTATGACATTTTACCGTCGCGGTCCACATGTTGTCTCATATGCTCTAGGAAATCATGTCCTCGAGCGAATTTCGAGTTCAAATGACCTTGGAGTCCTTTTTGATCATAAGATGTGTTTTAAAAGCCATATAGCTGCAACAGTCAATAAAGCTAAGGGTGTTTTAGCGTTCATCAAACGTTGGTCCAAGGAGTTTGACGACCCGTACGTTACAAAACAACTATATATCTCGTTAGTACGTCCTATATTGGAGTATTGTTCTTGTGTTTGAAGCCCGCAGTATAAAGAGCAGCAGGTTGTTATTGAATCCGTGCAAAAACAATTTTTAATTTTTGCCCTTCGTAACTTAAACTCGAGTAGAATCTTGCCACCCTACCGGTCTAGACTAAATTTAATTGACCTGCCGTCGTTGCACCATCGCACTATTACATGGGGTAATGTTCGTGAACAAGCTCCTCCTCGGTATTGTTGACTCCCAAACTCTCTTGGGTCAGATTGACTTTGCCGTTCCATCTAGACCTACCCGTACTTTTAGGCCAATCCGCTTACTCATATGTAGGTCTAATTATGCCCAACATGAACCTTTTAGGGTTATATGCCATAACTATAACTCCCTCTGTCATACCTTATCCCCTGATCTATCCCTTAAGCTAATAGCATGTAATATTTATAATCACCTAAATTTAACAAACTTTTAACTTCTTTTCTTTCCTCCTTTCCTCCTTTTGTAACTACATAAGTACCATTATTAGCAAATAATTGTTAATTAAATAAATAAATAAATAAATAAATAAAATAAATAAATAAATGCACAGTTTGTTAAGGAAAACTCTTTACCCAGTCAAATGTAGATGTTATATGTGTGTTTGAGACGCGGTTTAACTCTGATTTATGTGACTTGTCAATTGTTTGTGATGGTTATGTTGTTTTTCGTTCGGATCGTATTTGACATGCAGGTGGCGTTGCCACCTACGAAATTAAAATGTAATTCTAAAGGATTGTGTGTTGTTCGAAACAACTTCTAACCAAGATTGACTATTTTCAATATAATCAGACATGACAACAATAGTCAGTCTATTAAATCTCCATTCGTTACATTGCCCTCCGCCTAATCTTTTTCGTCCCGAACAAGTTCCAAGTCTTCTCCATGGTAAGGTGCCAGTCTCTCGAGATGTATCACTTTTAGTTTTGCTCGTCGGTTGTCTTTTTTTGGATGCGATACACCACATAACTCATTTGTTTTATGATTGTATAAGGACCCTCCCAATTTGTCTGTAGCTTGGGCGATAATCCCTTCTACCTTTGTGGATTATAAGACATCAAGCCGCCATCGTGAAACCCTTCAGTGTTTGCCTTCAGATCATATCGGGCCTTTGTTCTTTCACTCATTAATTGGATGCGACTTCTTATGAATTTGTGAATCTCGTTCAACTGGTCCCTTCTATCACCATCATTGGTAGTTCCATTAAAAGTTGGGGTTACGCCGAATTTCAAATCAGGCGGAAGCCTTAAATCGTTTCCAAATATTGCAGCCGCCGGTATGGTATCATGTCGTATCATGATTTCCGGAGCGATATGCCATTCAAAACATTGGAATAAGCTCATCCCAATTTTTCTGATTTGTGTCTATGACTTTCCTAAGATACTCCTCTAAAGTTCTGTTAAAACGTTCTACCATTCCATCGGATTGAGGATGAAATTGTGTTGTACGTGTTTTCCGAATTTCTAATGTCTCACATGCGTCTTTGAATGTGTGCGACTCAAAATTACGACCTTGGTCAAAATGTAATTCCATTGGTACTGCGAATCTTGTTACCCAATTATTAATAAACACGTTCGCCACTGTCGATACCTCCTGATTAGGGATCGGATATACTTCGGGCCACTTGCTAAATAATAATCAATTGCCACGAGCACATATTTATTTCCACTGTCACTGGTTGGGAATGGGCCTGCTATATCCATTGCGATCCTCTCAAACGGTGCTCATGAATTATACTGCCGCATTTTTCCGCGACTTCTAGTAGTTGGTCCTTTTGCTATAGTACAACGGTCACATCGACAGATCCAATCAGTTACCGACTACTGGCAACCAATCCAATAGAATCGTTTTTAAATTTTTTCGATTGTTCTGTTTATGCCCAAGAGTCCGCCACTACATCCATTATGGTACTCTTTAATGACTTCTCTGATTCGCTTCTTCGGTAATACTAATAAATCGTTTACGGTTTTCCCATCATCACTCTCCAATGTTCGGTATAGACATCTGTTTTTGAGGTGTAAGCTTTGCCACTGAGCCCAGTATGCTTTTGCGACAGGACTTTTATTTTTCATCTCTTCCCGAGTTGGCCTTCTATTATATTTTTGACCCTCTATAAGTACTGCGAGGTCCTCATCGTCTTCTTCATCTTTACAGACTTTGTCATCTGTCAACTCATCTTCGGGAAGAACATTCATTAATTTAATGTCAATTATGTTTTCTTTAGCTTAAGACCGTGAAAATTGTCTATATTCAGATTCACATCCTCCTTTTCTGTACTCTATAGTGAAGTCATAGTTTTGCAACCGCTCTATCCATCGGGCGAGCTGTCCTTCTGGATCCTTGAACTGTAGAAGCCATCTAAGAGCTGCGTGATCAGTTCGCAGATGGAATTGTTGCCCATACAAATACTTGTGGAAGTGTTTGACGCTCACTACGATTGCTTTCTGGCTTCGACAAAATCTTGCTGTGATAAGCAATCACTCTCCACACTCCACCAATTCCTGTGCTACTCGCACCTGTATCCAATATGAACTTCTCTCCGGGTACCGGATAAGCCAGGATCGGCGCTGAACATAGCAATTCTCCGCCATAGTCCATCACCAATAGTGAACGCAGTTTTTTCTTTATCTTCGTTATCCATCTCCACTTGCCAATATCCGCTTCGTAAGTCCAAAGTCGAGAACCATCTCGCGCCAGATAGGGAATCCAGGAATCGTCTATTCTTGGTAGAGGATAACCATCCTTTTTTGTTACATCATTTAACTTCCGATAATCTACGCAAAATCGAGTACTGCCATCTTTCGTTTTTACAAGTACTACTGGAGAACTCCTTGGGCTAATGGACGGTTCTATTATTTTATTACGTTCCATTTCTGATATTAATTCTGTCGAATAGCTGTCGAATTGGTCCTGTACTTCCTGTGTCATTTTTATGCCTAACCAAAGTAGTCCTCCCTTATTAAATGCAAAAATTTTCCAAAATGTTTCCAACAAAGAAGAAGCTTTTATCTTTTGAGGTTTTGATAGTAGATGAACCCAATTTTGTATCTGTAACCTTTCTAAAGGCTCAGGTTCTACACGATAGCTATTCATTTGAGATTCATTTGTTCAATTATTTCTCCTTTATGGATAATTTGATTCGTCCAACTTCGGTGGCGTTTACAAGTTTTTCCCAACAACATTTTTTTAGATTTATTTTTTACGTGATCGAAAACCAATAACTTCTCATCTCCATCCCTCTGATATAACATAATCCACACTATAGTTTCCATATTGGGCGGCACTACGACTTTGTGCGATGCATAATTATTCCTCACGTAGCCGTCGTCCCTACTTCCACTTATAGGCAATTCTACATTTCCATATTTCAGAATGTTTTTTGTAAATCCAGTGTAAAGCTATAACGGATCATGAAATCCACTCCGATAATGATGTCGTCTACGATATCAGCAACGATAAAATAGTGTTCAAAATTTATATGTGCAATTCTAAGATTTTTTTTAATCATGCCTATTATATGCGCCTCTTCACCTGTAGCCGTACGCAGACGTATCCCATTCAGAGGCTCCACATTTCCTTTAGCTATACCGCTCTTTATTATAGAATGAGATGCACCTGTGCCCAAAGTTAGTAACAACTCGGTTCCATCCAAGATGCCTCTGATGGTAAGGTTCTTCGAGTGTCGCTCCAACTGGGAAACGAGAATTGTGGGACAGTTCGTAGTATGAGTCAACCTTTGTGCCGACTCGTTCTAGTTTAAAAAATCTGTATCGGGGCTCTCTAGTCCCAACTTTTTGATATGCCCTTGATCCTGTGGATCTCGGTCTTTTTTGTCTATCGCGACATTGTCTCGCCATATGACCCGTTTGGTTGCAAATGAAGCATCTTCCGTTGAATACTCCTTGTCCTTGCATTCTTGTCGGTCGATTACCATTATTCACCGCAGCTTGTACAGTATGCACTTTTGGTGATGGACGGCATATCAATTGCGATGTTTCACATGTCAATGCTTGATTGACCGCTTCCTCGTATGTTTTTCTCTGCATCAGAACCATTGCGCGGCGTGTGTCTAAATCCTTGATACCGTCTATAAATCCATTGATATTGCATCTCTCCAGAAAGTCGGATGGGGCATCATTGTAAGCCTGGCGTGAGAGTCGCTCTATGTCTGTCGCGAACTCTTGAAGCGACTCCCCGTAACGTTGTACACTGTTCTTCAGTTCCAAGCGATGAACTTCCCGCATGTGGTCACTTCCATATCGACGATCCAGGGCACGCTTAACAACCTCGTAATTCAATTTATCTGCGTCGGTAATCGACTGTAGCACCTTAGCAGCTGGACCCTTCAAGGAAAGCACCAAAGCGGCCGCGCGGTCAGCTGCCGTCCAATTATTCCTCGACGCTGACATTTTGAATTGATTCATGAAAACGCCAAATGTTGTTGTCATCAAAACTGGGTGTTGAGAACTACGGTTCGGCTGCTGTCATGTTGTGTACAGGAACACCCACTTTCAATTGACGGAATCGGTCCTCGAGCCGATCTTCGAGACGATTTTCTACTTGCCGAATTCCTTCATCAAGACGTGTGATCTCTTCATCCAGACGCAGAACTGCTTCTGGGTTTTAATGGAGTTTCTTGTCAACGCTGCCCCATTTCTCCTCCATCTGCTTTGTCATAGCTTCTAATTTCTGTGATTGAGCTTCACCTTGATCCTTCACTTCCATTATCATTTGATGCTGTTGGTCACCTTGACCCTTCATCTGCAGCATAATCTGTTCTTGTTGGTCACCTTGAGCCTTCATCTGCAGCATCATCTGTTGTTGTTGGAACATCATTTGTTGCAACATCGTCGTCATTTGGCCATTGTCCGCCACCGGCTGCTTCTCCTCCACTGTCGACCTGGAGCCTTGCTCATCCAAGAACTCATTATCCTCGACATTGAGGCCTGCTCTCTCCATTGCAGCTTTTAACCGTGGCTGCAGTTGGGCTTTCAAGCCGCTTGTCGGTAAACCCCGATCAGCTAATGCTTTCTTCAACTGTTCCACTTTTAGCTCTCCGTATTTAACCATTCTCAAAGTTGACACTTCTGACACCAGTTGTTACGTTTTTACATTTCGTATTCCGGATTGACAACGGAGACAGTGAGTTAGTTTCTACTTAAACAGGGAGACTTTATTTTCTAAAGGATTGTGTGTTGTTCCAAACAACTTCTAGCCAAGACAGACTATTTTCAATATAATCCGACATGACAACAATATTCAGTCTACTAAATCTCCATTCGTTACAGTATATGTATAGACTTTACAAATATTGACTATAATGAACTTGATCTAGAATTTAATGCGTGTGATTGTGTATCTATTTACCTTTCTCCCCTTGTTGATTGTCAATTGAGTGTTTTGAATAACAATATTCAGTACTTGTTCAACAAATTTATACAACTAAAAACCAAAGTGGCCAAGCCAAGTCAAAATCCATGGTTCAACTCAAGATACAAAAAATACCTTATCAGCGAGATGTTGCTTACAGTAAATGGAAGCGATATAAAACGGATTACTTTCGTTTGAGGTACAAAGAGTTAAAAGCAAATTTTAACAAAAGTATAAAATCTGCTAAGCATGATTACTATAAATCTAAGTTTCAAAATTTTCCACCATTAAACAAAGATGGAATGAAATGAATAGTATAGGAATTGGAAAATGTAAGCCAAAGACTGAGCTTTATATAAATGTCGAAGAAAATTCTCGCTAATTGATGTACCTGAAGCGAAAATTAACATGTACCTGAATAGTCCACTCGGTGATAAAAGTTTTAGCTTTGTGTGTGTCCATCAATGTGATGTCCTTGCGTGTATACTTAAGGTGAAGTCTAATGCTGAAGGTCTCGATAACATTAGCCCGAAATTTGTGAAAATTTTACTTCCTAAGATTTTGAACCACATCACTTATATCTTCAACACGGCTATAACTACGTCCTCGTTTCCGACTGTATGGAAAAATTCGAAAATTTTACCGATCCGAAAACTGAACAATGACTTTAGACCCATTTCAATACTTCCGTTCCTCTCAAAAGTTCTAGAAAATCTCATGTCCTCACAGATTGAAAACTATCTGACTAACAACTCGCTATTAAACCATAAGCAGCCAGGTTTTCGTAGTCGTAGTTGTAGTCGAAGATATTCGACAGCAACTCGATAAGAACTGGTTTACGTTTTTTAACACTTCTCGACCACAGTTAGGCTTTCGACTCAGCTAATCATAATATTCTTTGCACAAAACTGACGAACTTATTCAACTTCTCAGGGACTGCGGTCAATTTTGTTAAATCGTATCTAAGAAATAGATTGCAGGCAGTAGTATCTGGTACGTATGCTTCCATTTTTAGGTCCCTCAGGGATCAGTGCTAGGCCCCTTATTGTTTTCCATATGTATACGTTAATGATCTACCCAGTGTCTTGTCTGACTGTGAAGTACATTTATATGCCGATGACGTCCAAATTTAAGTTAGTAATCCCGTTAATGAAATAAATCTTTGTGTCAATACGTCTAACAAAATGCTTTCCTTAATTGAGAAATGGGCAAAAGAGAATGGCCTGGAAATAAATCCTAAAACATTTATGTAATTGCCAAAAACCTGATTGATACAAACAGTCTCGAGAATGTATACATAGGTATTAAACCAATTTCCTACGAAGACCGTGAAGTTAATCTGGGGATAACATTCAGTAGCACTCTGTCATGGAGTAAGCATATCTTAAAGGCAACTGGACGAACTTACGGTCTATCTAATCTTTTCTCATCTTTTCTAATCTTATCTAATACTTTTTTGCCAGAAGAAATAAGACTATTAATTGCTAAAGTCATTCTCATCCCCACTCTCTTTTATGGTGCATACATTTTTGGTCATTGTGACGCACGTGACATGCGCACATTAGTAGTAGCCTTTAATTCTATTGTCCGTTATGTTTTTAATTTAAGTCGTTTTGACCATGTTTCATATCTATCCTGTAAAATACTTGACCTCAACTTGACTTCATGGATATATTTTAGAACCTTAGTATACCGAACAATCTTCCCCATAGCATTAAATCCATTAGGCGCATTTCACTATAAAATTAAAAAATTCTTGGGAAATCGATAAAAATAAATTAACAAATAAACTCAAATATTCACTTAAAACGAGGGGGAACGTTGTGAGTTGCTGCTGCGACCGCAACTTTTCGTCCTTTGTAGGGGCGGAAGTGGGCGGGGCCACATTTTGAAATACACTTGTAACAGTGACATATCACAGAAGTCTGGATACAAAATTTTCTTGCTCTAGCTCCTATAGTCTTTGAGCACTAGGCGCTCATAGTTTTGGAAAGTGTAAAGTTTTGAAAAGCCGCAGGAGTACAAGAGAAGCCATAAACACGTTAGAATCTGTAATTCACTTTGCCCAGAAGATCCATCACAGCCCCATTTGCTGATCAATGTAAGATTTTGCGTCAGACTCTCAATTTGATGGTGAGGTATGCATTTAATGAGCCGTTTCGTGGTATGTTGCACCAGGTCTTGAAGTTTTACTACTGCTGATTCAACCGTCCCTATGTTTTCTTCCGGCCTTGCCATCAATTTGGCATCTGTAATATGTTTGTATTCGGGAAGAACATAGACTTTATGCTGCTGTAAGGAATACTGCAATATTGCATACTTCTCCTTAGACATTCCCAAGTCTAAAAACAACGCCAAAGCCTCGTCAGCGGTGTACGACTTCGGTTGTAAATTTGGTGGCGTGAGGATGCTGTTCTTTATCCTGTCAAGTCTCACCGGGCTTTCCTTAGATACAGCTTTTGTGTTATGCGACGTCTTGTTTTCCTTGTTGTTCGAAAATTTAATTGACAGTGCCTCCGATAAATGATCCGTACCTATATGACATGTTGCATCTACAAGTTTTCGCTTTCTAGTGTAATCTGAACACTTATCCAGGGTTTTTTTTGGTCTTCCTTTTGCTCATCCTGTGGACGTGGAGGTTCCATCATATACATAGCAAGCTATTTCCAATTAGCTAGCTTGCGTATTTGCTATCACCAATTTCTTTTTAATATTAATATGTATACAAATAATTTTCTTTCTTATACTTGTATGCTGCTCTGGGCTGTCCGATACTAAATTTAATTCATTAAGAACAGTTTCCACAAATTCGTTTCAGGTGCTTGAATTTCTAAATCTCTCGATCAACTTTTTTTTCATAGCCATTTTAACGAAAATTTAATTCTTGAATTATATATAAAAACTGTATTCACTGATGTTTGCTTATACGCAACTGAATCCTGTAAAAGTCAAAAAAATACTATAGAGCTGTACTAGAAATGAATTCAATATATACATATGTGTACATATGTATGTACCACCCTTTGACATAATAAAAAGCAGGTTACAAAACCTGGTCAAAAAGTCAGGTAAAGGTACAAATACTAGCCTGTATACTCATTCATAGCCAACAACATAATTGAGGTAGCGAGAAATGGAAAATTATTCTAATATTGAGGGTACCTGAGCATATTATTCATTAGTACCTAATTTTTGGGAAGTTTTTCAACTTTGACTGGACTTTACAAAAATATATCCCTAACTTTTCCCGAGAATTTTTTTGTATATGTTCTTTGAACTATTTATTAGTTAAGTCTAAAAGCGCATTCTGCGCATTGGAGCCGTTCGGCTTCCATACCGATTTACCTGCCAAAACGGCAGAAAAAAACGGTAAAAATATGATTTTATATGGGATTTAAGAGCTGCGATAGCCGGGAAAATCTAGGGATATATTTTTGTAAAGTGCAGTCAAAGTTAAAAAAGAGGCCAACCTTTTAGATGGTTTGCAAAACAAGTTTTTCTATAGAACTGCCTATGCAACTTACCATATTTTTAAAAAGTTTTCCTAATGCACCTGATAAAAGATACCAAGAACAGAATCATACGTTACATAGTTTAGTTTTTTTCCACCTGAAACATGCAGTATGCGAATAAAAGTTGAATACTTTTGGCACACTTTTTAGCAATTTTAAACTTTGAGTGCTCATATCTTCGATTTTTAAAAGTTCTGGAAAATGCTCAAAAAAATCTTCGACTTTTGCCAACTCTTTTCGGCTGATTCTCCACTGTGCGTCGTGTTATAAAAATATAGTACAATTAACCGCAAATTAATTCAGGAAAAGACGCTGAAGGTATGCATGGGTATTTGTGCTCGTGTTGCACATGAAAAGTATCAAGTCTTGTTATAGAAATTTAAAAAAATCGATTAAATACTAAATCTTTGACAAGCTCTGTAAGCAATAAAGAAAAAATGAGCCAAAATCGCGCTCGGCAGCAAAAACAACAACAAGACAAACGTCGACTGTCATTACTCAGAAACAACGCGTACTTCTCTATACGTGCACCCGAGGTAACCGTACCAACAACAACTGCAGCACTGCAAGCGAACGTGGAGAGAGCACCCTCTCTCTCCCCTACGATATTATGCTCAAGCAGCACATTGCAAAGTGTCTTACCACTACAGCGACAACAACGGCAGCTTCTCAGCGCCCGGTATTGTCCATTCAATGCGATAAGCTCCCCCTCTCCCAACCGATAAGTACGCAAAACGCTAACGGAACGCTTATACAGACTGGGCTCGATCGCTATGTGCAAATAAAAAGAGAATTGAGCCCTCAAGCAACTACGCAAAATATTGCACTCAAAATAACCAAAACATCTGGAAACACTGTGCTAAATAAGGCGTTAACAAACAATAGATTCGCGATTCTTAGTGACCCAAAAGAAGATGACGATACCGCTCAAACCCCTAAGGCCAAGCAAGTAAAGCCTCCACATATTTATGGGCGTCAGGCAAATTGTACTGAGTTGGTCATAAAATTAAGTGATAAAATTGGCGAAAACAAATTCTGTCACGTCCTAAAAAAGGGTAGCATAAATGAAGCAAACATACAAGTCAATGACGAACATAACTATCGAACAGTAGCCAAATACCTCGACAATGAAAAAATGAATTTCTATACCTACCAATTTAAAAGCAGAAAAGGATTAAAAGCGGGTATCAAAGGCATCGAATCAACGGTTCCAGTCAATGGGATAATAGCTAGACTTAAAGATAAAGGCTTTGAAGTCAAAATGGATATAAACATAATAAATAGAAATAAAATTCCCCAACCAATGTTCAAGGTAGAACTGACTACTGATAGTATGCCTATAGGTAAAAATAAAGTTCACCCAATCTACAAGCTCCAATATCTACTGCACCGTGGAATCACCGTTTAGGAACCACACTAACGAAGTGGACCCGTACAATGCTCAAATTGTCAGGAATATGGACACACGAAAACTTATTGCACCCTACGCGCAATCTGCGTTGCCTGTGGGGATGTACATCTTACTGAGCCTTGCCCCATAAATAAGGAGGACCCATCTGCCAAAAATGTAGCAACTGTGGGGGAAACCCCATTGCCAACTATAGAGATTGCCCTGTCTATAAAGAACTAAAAAATCGCCTAACCCAACAAAAAACCTCAGCTCGACGCCCAGTCATCCGACAAAACTTGCCGTATATACCATCAACTACGACCCCAGGAGTTTCTTTTACTAAGGCGTTAAGTGACACGAATTTGGCCAGAATTTACTGGCCAATGTACCACTGCAAATCGATCCCAATTGCCTGGAATTGAATCAATGCTGGTAACTATAACAAATACAATGGCAGCAATAAAACAAACGATGCAGGAACTTGTGCGCATTCAAAATCCTCTTGGCGCTCCTTATCAAACAGAAATCTGCTTAAATGGTTTCTCTAAATATATCTTTCTGAAATTCGAATGGCATTTCACAGCACAAATACGAGCATTGACGCCATGCTCATATCCGAGACTCACATAACAAACAAAAATTATTTTCATCTCAATGGCTAAAACTTCTGTGCGACAAATCATCCCGATGTTAAGGCTCATGCAGGTACTGGAATTCTGATCAAGCGTCGCATCAGGCATAATCTGTAACCATCACTTGCCACAACTTATCTACAGGCAACATCAATTCATATCGGAACTCAAAGCGGTTACTTAAGCCTAGCCGCTATGTACTGCCCACCGCGCTTCTCCGTTTCCGAAGCAGAATTTGTAAAATTCTTCGACCTATTCGGTGACCGCTCTATAGCAGCTGGTGACTACAATGCCAAGAACACCAATTGGAAATCTCGACACAGCAACCGGGAAGGAAGACAACTATATAATGTTATAATCACACCACGAAACAAGCTTAACTTTATTTCTCTGGGCAGGCCTACATATTGGCACACAGCTCCAAAGAAGCAACCCGACCTGATTAATTTTACTATTACAAGAAGAGTACCGCAGGCTCCGATTCGTGTAGAACACTTAACAAATCTATCATCGGATCACTCGCCAATCCTACTTCTCGTTTATGACCATTCACAGTTCTCAAAACGCCCACACTTTCTAACTTCTAGCAAACAGATTGGCTCATATACAAGAAATATAGAAGTTCCCATATTGACGACTGTAGAGATGACTTAGAAAGCTGAGTTGAAGCATTAGTGGCTGTAATGTCACTGGCTGCAAAACATTCCACTCCAATAATAACAGGTATTAAAATTCACAACAGCAGTCGTGTTCAGGCATATTGAAGAGCTGTTACGCGATAAGATAGGCCTTCGGCGAGAATGGCAAGCCCATAGACTACCTACCTCGAAGGACCGGTTAAAAATAGCCAACCACTACGCAAAGCCCTAGAAGATGAGACAAACCGATCTCAAATAAACTATATGGATCAATCCTCTCCAAATAGCAAACGATTCCCACTGTGGAAAGCTAAATCAGGCGTATGTCCGTTTAGAAAACGTCTTCAAACCACATCCAGCAACAAATAGCTTTGTGCTCCCACTAACCAAAAATCTTAAGGAGAAATGGCAAGAGTCATTAAAGACCAAGTCTCAAAGCAGGCCCACGACTTCACCTCCCCTAAAATGATCATAAAATTGTCAAGCTGTGCAAAATATTTCTCACCATTTTATTCAACAGAATGATGAAATGGGGCTTCTATCCTCAGCAATGGAGCAATGACAATGATCCATAAAGCCGGATAGGACAAGTCCCAGTCATCACAATATAGACCTATCAGTCTCCTGCCGTGCCTATCAAAAATATTTGAAAAGCTGCTCCTGAATTATATTAAGCAACAACTACACATCTCAATGAACCAATTTAGACTTCGCGAAAAATATGGAACCATTGAACAAGTAACAAACCGGATAATCTTTGAGATACGAAATACAGTTGAAAGACTGGCTGGATGACTTAATAAATAAAATATTGGAGTCATACCAACAGCAAAGAAGTTTCGCAGTAAGATCCAACGATTTCCTCTCTAAATATCATCCTGTTGAAGCTGGTGAACCTGGTGGGGAACGTGGTTTGACAGACACTGTATATCATCTACACAGCAGATATACCTACAAACAGTCTTAAAGCAGCTTTGGTATTCGCTGATGATACTGCCATAAGTCGCTCCAAGTGCCCAACCAAAGCAACGGAACACTTATCATCTCATCTCGTGGCCTTGGAAAAATGGCCAGCCGACTGGAGCATACATGTAAACGTGTATTCTATACAGACAAACTTGCCCACCAGTGTCTCTGAACAGCATCAACATTCCACAAAAACCGAAGTAACATACCTTGATGTCCATGTGAATAGACGGCTCTCTTGGCGTAAACACATCGAAGCGAAGAGAAATGTTGTATTAAGATTTTCCTACTTGTCATTAGTTAAAAAAAGAGATGACGCGAACCAACGATGACCAAGTGGAAGTTTCATTCAAAACACCCAAATATCGCCTCGACACCGAAACAAAAAGTAGCCAGATCTTTTGACGTAAATATTAATGAGGGTAGCGTGCATGGCTGCGCTTTGTGTAGTCTTTTATTCTATAGGAAGTTAAATACATTTTCTTAGTCTAACCTAGAATTGAGCGATCAGAAATTATATACTACAGTCCTGCCTCCTACTCTCTTTCGGAATAAATCCGAAGCGGAAAGCGTGGCTTGATTTTGGCACTTCTCCGTATGACCACTTACCAACAAATACATAGTTCCCTGAATACTAAATGAAATAATATCGATGGTACGCGCGTGTCGTTGCATTTTAATTGCCTGACTAAAGAGCGTTTAACTAATCCAGCAGCTGCCACACCCAGAACAGCTAACTTGGAGACCTTGGTTCGATCGTCATTGGTCAAGCGCACCGCCGCTCGTCGTAGTACTCCGTTCGCTCCAAGGAACACTTCCTCCGCGGTGCTTATTTTCCATTCTCTGCGTGGAACAGCCGGATCACATATGTGGACCAGATCTCAGCGACGCATAGACTCGACGTGCTCGCACCACTTCTCCCTGCGCACAAGCGTGGGTAGGTACTCATGTTCCCATCGTTTCCAGAACCGGTCTCTCATCATCCGGGCAATACGACACTGTTTCCTTGTTGCGCACTTCTCAGGCGGCTGACCGTTTTCTAATAGAAGATCGGGCGAAACTACAGTTTGATATTGTTGACCCGTTCGCTTTGTCGTCTCCTCGAGAATTTGCACAGCCCGTGCAACACCGCTAGCTGCGACTGGCGGCGCTGGCTTTACTCCGATATTCTTTATTTCAAAGTAATCGCTGACCATCTTCTCCAGAAGATTATCCTGTGGAACTGCTAGGAGGCACGATTTCTGAGTTGGTGAACTTACTTGATATTTCACCGGTCCAAACATCACCCATCCAAGCTTGGTGGCAGCTGCATAGGGACTTCCTACTCCAGAGCTCTTATTTTGCATAGGTATTCCCAAGTGCGCATGCTCTAATCCAATCAGGATCTTCGACACTGCCTTACAGTATGGCTTTATCGGTAGATGTGTGCCTGCTCTCGCCGTTTTGACATCTTCTCGACGCAGACTTTGCATCGGTAGATTCAAATTCGAAACTGCTTACACGTTTCTTAGCCCATGACGTTTCGGTTTCCCAGTTCCGCTAATCTGAAGGCTCACCATCTTCGTGCTCTGTCTTGTGGACCTCCCATCGAACCATTGGATATTCAGTTGTCGGCTCTTAGTCTTCAGGTCTAGACTCCACATGAGCACGACGTCGATCATGTGCGTAGGTGTCCACATGCTTGTTCTCCCCGTAAAGAGTCACGGGCAGAATACGGAATAGCAGATGACCTCCATCCGAGTCGACGCAACTTAGGTTCTGGTGTGTCATTTCGCTGCTCTCCTTTGGCAACTGCCACTCATTCTCCTAACGCCATGCACCTGGCGCGTTTACTGATTGCGTAAGAGGCCTACTCAGGAATGGATCTGATGGCTGCGATGTTTGTGACTCATCCTTCCGTTGACCACCGCCTGCGTGCAGTGACCGATTACGATTACTCCTTTGATCCCTCCGTCCCACCGTCTGACTGTAGTGCCCGTTTGGGATTGTCCAGTCCCTCGTCCAGTAGGTAACGATGTCTTCTCTGGCATCCGTAGACATTGCATTTCCTGTCCCTTTTACAGAACCAGCTCATATGTCCACTTTCCAGGCACGAGAAACAGATCCGATACTTCCTCGCAAACTCAATTCGGAGTTGGAGAAGCATGGTTGAAATCCTTGCAGTCCTTGATTGTGTGCTGCTCTTCACATATTGAGTAACACTTGGTACGGTCGTTATACCGGGTCACGAGCGAACTGTCACCCGCCGTAACTGTACAGACTGGTGGAAGTGCGTCATGTCTCTGCCATAGATGCTGGCTAATGGTAGTCGGGCGTAGAAAAGAAAACTCTCAGTGAAATCACCCCAATCCGAAGGTCACACGGTCATATGACTATGGATGCATGGCCGGGGGGGGCGCTTGGTCGCTAATATGCGAACTCTCGATACCTGCCGACCTCCAAATTAAATTAGGCTTCCCGGGGCATGCGGGCTATGCAAAAACTGAAACTATGTCAACAATTAAATCTTAAAACAACAACACCGCAAAGGAGCTCGGTACTCCCTCTAAACTACCGGAGGGACAAGACCATCCCTTTACATCAACGCCTGGGAAACCAGGTGCAAAGAAGACGGGGAAGGAGACTCAGTCGGTCCACCGCCTTCAGGCAGCAGCCGCTGCGACGAGCGGCTTTCCTCCTGTCCAACGATGACGAACCGTTCATGCGCTGAAGTGGCGAAGGGCAAGATCCTAATCGGCATCCTGACAAATGGCACCTGGTGAAAAATGAGTTCCTGCAGGAGCTGGAGGAAAATGGTGGACCACCACTCAAATGTGAGGACGCATGGTGGCATCAACGGTAAGGCCATCGCCTGCCAAGACGCTCGCTCTGCGGTCCTCTACATGAAGGCGGTGGCTGCCCTCAAGGAGGTCTATCCAGGAGCCAAGCTGGGGGACGTAAAATGGGAAGACGTCCCCAGCAGACCGAGGGACAGAGCGTGGGTCTTGGCGAAGCCTGCAGAGCTGAGGCTACTGCAGGTCTGCAATCCCCACCTTCCTACGGCCGATTGTGGAGGATGTTACAGGGCAGAGGCGCCAGATCATCCTCATCCTGAATGTAGACGGACGGAGTAGCGGATAATGGCTACAGGAAGGTGACCATATTCCCCTACAAGTCCGAATCTAGGGGCAGGCAAGCGGAGGTCGAGCCAGACTCGGAGCTGCCTGTAATCTCGAAGGGGGAGGCCCCGACTACGCAGGCCCGAACTCGGAGGCGTCGGATGTGGCACCCGTGATGTAGGACGACATCTTGGACGGCTACGTGTCCGACGAGAGTGACCTAGCCAGGGTTCTAAGTCGGGAAGCTGCTGGAGTCCCCCAAGAGCGACCTCCAAAAACCATTGAGAAGGACTTGAAAGTCATTCAGGAATGTCACTGACGCTCCTGCAGATAAACCTACACCATGGTAAGGCGGCATTCGCTGCTCTACTGCTAGCCTAGTCAAGGGTGAAGAGCCCTGGATCCTCGGAGAGGTCGAAGGACTCAAGACTATAAGCACATTTTAGGACAAAATAAAACTGCACTTATTTTTATTCCCAAATTTCAGCAATGAAGGCCTCACAGCAGTGAGGCTTCGAAGGCCAGGAGCGCTCACTGAGGATCTGCTCCACATGAACGGGGCCTGACCAACCTGACCCCTCTCCACGCGTCCCTCCGAACGTTAATCGCACACTGCGAGGCCAAAGACATCGGCCTAATTGTAGGTTGCGACGCCAACGCACATCACTGCCAGTGGGAAAGCAATGACACAAATGTAAGGGTACCTATTCACTTATCTACTGACCACTCAGATAGTCTTATTAAACTGGGTACCACACCTTTATTATTAAAAATCGTAAGGAGGTCCTGGACCTCACACTTACTTCTCACGAGATACAGGGGAACATTGTATCCTGGAAGGTCCTAGAAGAACACTCCTTCTCGGACCACAGACACGTGGAAACTGTATTTTCTTTTTCACTACCGAAACCAGTTCATTTGCGGATAAGCTGGACTCGGCATTCCACCTTTTAACGAGGAGGTTTCCAGGGAGGCAACGAACAGGCTCGTTTAAATATTTACCGATGCCTGCAGTAAGGCGATCGATAAATCCTGCCCCTACCAGAGGCTGAAAGAAACCTAAATGGTTGGATTCCAAAACTGGGTGGAGCTCCGAGACTCTCCTCCCGGAGACTCTTTAGCAAAACAAAGGCTGTGAATGTTGAGCAGAACTCAGGAAAGAATACGCGCCTCAAGGCCAGTCTGTCAATTTACAATAAAGAACTCAGAGGCTTCGCGCTTGCGCAGAGTTCTCTCAAAGACAACATCCACCCTGGGCTACCTGTAGAACGCCAAACAGTCTAGGACAACGTCCAGTAATGAGTCGCTAAATCTTGCCGTACATTCTCCGGACCAGATGGCACAAACATTGTTCGTGCTGGACCTCCTTCCCGTAGATCCCGTAGAAATCCCGTAGATTCCGCACTCAGAATGAGAGGCCAAATTATAGAAAGCATCCGTGTTTGGACACACGGGTACATCCCTCCCACCAATTACTTCAGAGGAAAGATTATTGCGTTCCTAGTGATCACCTCTCGACGCCTTTCCTCGTATCAATCCCCCCTTAGGAGGACTGGGAAATGAGCGAACCAGGACCTGCAAATGCGGACGATGGAAAACTAATGTTGCACTTCAAGACCACTTCCGATGGCACCCAGTTGCTTAACCCGGATGCCTATCGGAAGGAAAGATCCACCTGTGTTTCGATTCAAAATTCTAAATTCGATCATCAATGATTTTGGCCTTAACTAAAAAAAAACGAGTGGGAACGTTATGAGTTGCTGCTGCGACATAGAACTCTACATTTAACCCGAACATCCTCCAGTATGGGTTCATTTAACGACAAAGAGTGCGTGCAGAGACAGAAAACCAGTCAGAACGTGTCGACGGGCGCTGCGTAACCAGATGCAAATTGATTTGTAACTTTTGGCTATAATAATAACGTCCGATCTTATTCGGATTCGGCAGAAGTACGGCCATCTGGTAGATATGGCCATTCTCTATGATTGCGCGTTTTGAATTTTCTCCTATCTTCAAAATTGTGGTTGCCACAGATTTGGTTGTTTAAGGCTGCGGAACGGGGTGGGGCGTAATTTTTGAAACAAACTTCCATAGACGTTGAGCTATCAACAGTGAGTTCTGCAGTGAAAAATTACAAATAGTTTTGTGCGGGCTAGGTGTTCTACAGTCAGGTCGAAACTTAGTCTTTGAGATCTGTGGATGTTCCAGCATTTTCGTCCAAAACGGGGGCGGGGGGTGAGGCGAAGCGTGAAACAACAATGTCAAGGTCCGATATTATAGAAATGTGGATACAAAATTTGGTTGCTCTGAGCTTATAGGATAGAGATATAGGCGCTAATGTTTTGCGCTATGCAAAGCAGAAAACCATCGGGTGTGTGGAAGATAGAGCCAGGGCGAAAAAAAAATGAAACTTTTCTTCATTCTGGCTATAATAATGATACGAACAATTCAGATTCTGCAGTCTAGAAGGTAAATTCATTCTCTACGGTCCTGCGTTTTTAATTTTCTCGTATCTTTAAAATTGTGGATGCCACAGATTTTCGTCCTTTGTGGGGGCGATGTTTTGAAATAGGCACTTAACAGTGACATATCACAGAAGGCTGGATACAAAATGTCGTTTCTAGCTCTTATAGTCTTTGAGCGCTAGGCGCTGTAAACAACAGACGGACGGACGGACAGACGGACAGACGGACAGACAGACAGGGCTCAATCGACTCGGCTATTGATGCTGATCAAGGATATATAACTTTATGGGGTCGGAAACGGTTCCTTCTGGACGTTACACACATCCATTTCAGGACAAACTAATATACCCCAATACTCATTTTAGTATCGGGTAAAAAACATAAACACGAAAAAAAAACGAAAACATTTACTCAGAACTTTTTGGTTCTGCTCATCTAAAGACACTTTTCTGCAAGCGCTTGAGTTCGGTTGTGGCCATGTCGATTGAAGAATAACTGTTGCAATTTTGAAGTTAATGAATTTCTGCAGGTTGTATATAATTGACAATTTATTGCATATGTAAACCGGTTATCGCGTATGTACATATGGGGATAATTGGGCGAACGATGGATGGAGGATGTTAGTCTAATAGCTGCGACGATTAGCTGAAGACTGCCCATTTCAGAGCTGACGGAACCAAATTGGGATCTTGTCCAAATTAGACGCGAGCTCCGGATGGGATAGCCCTTAATCTGCGTTAGTTTTGCTCCGGGGCCGCTTTCGGTTAGGTCGGTTTAGGAGATTGCGATATAAATACACGAACTAAAAGAATTTTTCCAGTGCTTTTAAATGCGGTAAAAAATGATCTTTAGTTTAGAAGATGGGAGCATTCAAAGTTGAAAACAACAAAATGCATTTCCTTTTATTCAACCACTGGCTTTAATTTACAAAATTTAAACTATTTAACATACAATTCTGTTTTGTTATTGTTGAGACCTGATTAATTGTCGGGAAAACCGAAAATATGGTCACACATAAGGCAAGCGAAGAGAAAAAAGTGTTCTGCAAACCAGAGAAAATGTCTGCGTGGTTTTTCTTTTTCGTCAGTGACTTTTAAAAAGCAAAGGGAAAAAGTTTTGACCGTTTTTTTGTGAGCTATGATGTTTAGATACCTTTGTATATCTATTGTAATCAGAAGTATACAAATAAATAAAATTAATGAAACGAAAGTTTCAATTAAAAAACGGAAAAATACGAGCTGGAATGGCTCCATTTTAATAGATAACTACATATGTAGATCTATTTTAATCGAAACATCGAAAGAAAGAAAATAAATAATGAAACATGAAAAGTTATTAATGGCCAGCAATTGAGAAAATTACAAGCGGCAAAATAACTGTTACTGTGACTGTGCAAAAAAAAATTGGTTTATGGAGTTCATTGTCCACTGTGCCAGCGACCCCAGCGACAGCAACACCAGCAACAGCGACACCAGCGGCAACACCAGTTTTAACATTAGCCGACATCAGCGACAGCGACTTGACAGCAGCTTGACATCAGCAAGGCGGTATCAGCAGCTTTGGTTGTTCAGCAGCAGCAGTAACAACACACCGTCGTAGAATCCATGAACGCACATATCTCAAATTGTTTTTGGCCATTCCTAACAGGTTGACCTTAAGATGTTATCGGAAAAATCAGGCAATTAGACCCGGCGTTCATCCATTTAACGGAGATCGGCGACGCCATTGAAGCTGGTCAGGCGACCAGCGATGTAATCAAAGGTTAGGAGACCTTAAGGTTCAGGCAATAATTCTTGCACTGGTAGCTTTGTTCTGGCAGATCAAGACTACTACAAGTAAAAAAGCATGGCGAAAAATGCTTATCGTTATACAGGACATACAAAATGAGTACTTGTCGAGTTTAAAAATAATGAAACCTATATTGTGGCGGCAAATTTCCAGGGAATGGACAGGATGGTGGAAAACCTGAAATATTTAGAAAATTTTGTATTCGTTTAGATCCGGCTAAACTCCAAGAGTGTAGCCTGTGAAAGAAAAAATTGAGTTCCGCCGAACGACGATAACAAATTGAGGGTGTTTTTCTTAGCTTTGATGTCAAAATGTCGCTTCGACGACCGAATCGACGAATTTGGAATTTGATATTCAAAGCATGTAAAGCAATCTAGAAATAAGGACGCAAACTGTAGCAAAAGAAAATTCTAGAATGACGTTGAAGAAAATTTTTGCGAGAAACTAATTTCTTGAAACAACAAAAATACTACAGTAGAGAATGGCAGGTATTTGGTTCGCCAACCATTTAAAAAAGAAAAGGATCTAGGAGATTCAAAACCACAAGCTATGGTATGACGATTTTACAACAAAGAAACAAAGCCCAGTCAAAAATAAAAATTAAAATAAAATTATGCGAGCGCGTTCATGCAAGAATAAAAAACTGAGGACACGAGCGTTTAACAAAGAAGATGGGCGATTATTTGCCCCATCTAGGATAAATAAAAATACCAGTCTAATAAAAAAAGTTAAGGCTGGGTTTTGATGCGACCGTCAGCAAAACCACAAACAATAAAAGTTTAAATGATATCATGTGGGTTGGACCAAAAGCAAAAAATTTTGATACTTTTGGCGATAATAAGGCAATGGATCTTAAAGGGCATAAAAAAAATGCGGCAATTACTATAGATATGGCCAAAGAGCCCTTAAGGACAACATAAAAGAGGTACCAATGTTAAAATTGAACAGAACGTTGGCATTTAATTTTCCCGGCAGGACCTTAAGGCTGAGGATTTGGGGGCTGGGGTAAAATCGGTGAAATATCACTTGAAACAGTGAATTGGGGACGATAGAGTCAGAGTAGCAAACATAAAACATCTAGACGGGTTGATAAAACGACCTTTAACTAAAATTTTTCCATCAGCTGGAATTAAATCAGAAGAGCAAGACTCAGAGATAACTCCAAAAGAGACCAGAAGTAGTAGACCTCAAATATCCAAGCTAAGACTAATGGCAACATTGTTACTGCTTGTGTTATGTTGCCAAATATCAAATGCAAAATTGCTGTCAGAGGACAATCCGAACTGCTCAATCAAAAAAAACAGTTCCATTTCGATATATTTAGACCCGATGGGCGACGTTGAAATAGTCGACTCATCTTGGGATCTAATTGTTTATTATAACATGGACTTGGATATGGACATGGATATTTTCAAAAGACGAAAAACATTGAAAGATATTGTTTGGGATAAACGTTGGAAAGTCATTCAAAATGCGTTTATAGGAAGATAGCAGAGACAAGGTCATTTTGGGTCGATTTAGAAAGACAGGGTAGTTGGCTCTTCCAAGTTCCAGTAAACACTTATGCTATAATTCAATGTAGTAACTCAAATCAAGAACTAATTGATCTTCCGCAACTTCAAAATTTTAACAATAATACATGGTTGTACATTTGTGCGGGCCGATGATAAAATACTAGTACCTCATCACAGCATTCAAACAGAAAGTGTGGAGCCAATTTCATCCTTTTATATAAGTAATATAAGTAAAATACCAAAAATTGTTTGGAATCCATTAACAGTACCATTAATTAACCATACAGAAGAAATGGATAAGTTAAGAAACGAATTAAAATTGTTAAAAGAAGGTCATCATGATTTAAAAGGACTTAAGTTCCATCATGTATCTGGACATGCGGCCTTGATTATCGGAATCATAATAATAATAATATAAATAATCTATGCCATAAGAAGAAAGGGGGTAGCACGCAGACTGCAACCGATAGCACTTCCTACCCACTATAATTGACTGTAAATGATTATAAAACTTGTAATTATAGCTATAAAGAAAATGTACACAAAAAAGGTTCACAAGAATCAAAATACAAAACCATGCCACTTTCGGCACTTGCAGAATGTTCAAACATGAACATATTATCGTCTAAACCATGCCACTTTCGGCCCCCCTTGCAGAATGTTCAAATATAAACATATTATTGTACACATTCACTCATGTAACCAAAAAACCGATCTCTAAAGAAATCACATAAAGTAGACAAGTTATGACTGTTCGGGTGTAAACAGAGATCTGTAACCCATTGAAAAATACTACAACATAACACAAGTGGAGAAAACACTTAACCAATGCAGTCCTAAAATAACACTAATGTAAGCATGCACTCAAATAGACACCCGCAGTAAAATGTATTCTTTGCGTAGGTCTAACGATAATTATAGTATACAAAATAATACATCATGCCTTATTGTCAAATCACATATAAGGCTCTGATTTTAAGAATAAAATTTATTTTGAATTTACAACTCAAATCGCAAATGTCTAGACTTTTCTTTTAAGGTCTTAACAAACTTTGACTGCAACAAATTCTATTCCATTGATGTTATTGAATGGGGACAACTCAGATGAGAAATCTGTTTTGAGTGCAATCAGAACCCCGCCAACAAAAGATGGGCGGTCCATTATAAAAATATTATAATTGTCAATAAAAATTTCATGATCATTGATAGAAGAGTTACGCCAGGTTTCAGTAAAAGCGATGGCGTCGAAGTCGAAAGACGCACTATTAGTATGAATTTGACGAATTTAATTTGCCCAACAAATTACGTACGTTCTGATAGTGAATAGAAAAAAGCTAATGATTTTTGGAGCAGCAGGTTCGGTAATTCTGGGCCTCAGGTTAGAATCTTTGTGCAAGAACTCGTGCATAATTGTATGCTCAGGCCTTATTAACGGTTCAAGAGATTTAGATAGATAGATAGATCGCTTAAGTTTAAATGTAAATTTGGTCACACTTATCTCATCTAGCGATGCGTCGGTACTTGGATGCTCGAAGATTGATCATTGTTCGGTGTAAAAAACACCGGAGCAGCCGTTGGCGGATTCGCTGCTAACGGCGATTTTATGACCACATTGGTGGCAAATGGATCCGATGTATGCAGGTGAGAAGCAGGTGAGAAGAGGATGTTGTTATTATTGTGGATAAAGTTTCCGTCCAGATAAATTTGCTCAAGAGTTTGAGGACAAGAAACTGCGATTCTAAGGCTAGAAACTTCTCGTTGAGAGCCACGAATTGTTTCCGGACATCCAGAAAACCACTTCGAGTCTGTCTCATGAAATTGCGCATTTCGGCATCAATCTCCCGGCAAGCCAAACATGACCAAGACAGATCCATAAGTTTGAGATCAGATCGTTTAGCCGACCAAAATTTTCTCCACCAGCACATTTTATGTGGGCAAAATTGTCGCATAGCCAGCAACTAAGGAATGAATCGCCGATAATGATTTCATGAAATTCGCATTTCTTTGCACTGCAAGCAATGGCCATTTTTGCAGCAGTTGAATCACTGTAAATCACGCACAGAGTGAGAGCGCAAGCGAAATGGGAGCAGAGCGAGACCGACAATCAGCAGCAGCGGGAATATTCCAGAGTAGATGATCCAACGAAGTGCAGGGAATGAACAGTCATCTCACCAAAGCAGAGACAACAAAAGAAAAGTCCAAAGAAGGGAATTTAGGCAATCCAGTATGGAGCAAGAATGCGAGCAGCAGGCCCGCATATGCTTACAGATTTTTCCTGTTGGCGATGCAATCGGTGATGCGTGAGATCAGTGCACACCAAAGAAACGATGAGAAAAAAGTAGACTGGATAAAAGCAATAAAAAATTGCTTGCGCGAGTCCGTTATTATATTCAGATATTATATTTATATTAAAAATTTGATTACAACCGAATCACTAGAGAATCGGGTAAACTAATATTTAATAATAATGATTTTCGATGATATTCCAAAATAAAACGTTAATAATGTTGTTGATATTTAAAAAAAGGCAGAAAATGCAGCAGCGAGAAAAACACGACCGGATTTTTCCAAGCCTGAGTGTTGTCGAAGGACAACAAGGAATGTTTTCGCAATCTCAGAACGAATTTATGAAGCGTCGCTCTTTCTCTAATAATTTACTTTAGTTTTCCACCCTTGTACTGCTGGATTCCTAAAACAGTGTCAAACAGTAAAGCTTTTGACTCAGTAAATCCTAATCTACTTACCCAGAAACATTCTCTTCTTGGGTTTTCGACTAAACTACTTTTCTGGATTAATGCCTATCTTTGCAATGGTTCTCAGCGTGTCTGCTTTAATTCCTCTCTCAATAACATTTCCTTACAACGGCTGTACAAAATTAATGACTTGGGCATTTGTACCCATTTGTATTGTATTAATGCTTTAATTCCCATACATCCGCATTTTGAAAGATAGTCTAAAGAATTCACTGACCCTTATATTACAATACTTAATGTTTCTCTTGCCCGGCCTATCTAAGAATATAGTTCCTGTGCAAGGGCATCCCAAGGATTTCTCGAAGGAGGGGCCGAATTTGATTCTGTTAATTATCATTTCTCTTAAGCTGGGTTGGTAAAAGGTATATATTTCACTGTGTGCACTCAGCATGCAGAATCATATGCAGAAAAACGTAAATGATATTACACCTAATTCTGTTTTTACACGGTCTTTTTTTACACTGTTTTGAAATAACACGGTTTGAAAATCAAAAATTGTTAATCTTTTTACACGGTTCTATTCCTTTTAACACGGTTCAAAATAACACAGCACAAATAAATAAAAACACACAAAGCTCACAAACAGGTAGAAACCAAACAAAAACAAGAAAGAGCATAAAGAGCATACATACATATGTACATACAAGCAAATTTACTGGTCAGAGCAATTGTAGATAGCAAAAATTTTGGGGAATTCCTTTTATATGAAATTTAAAGGGGATTACATTTTTGCTATAGAAATGTGTTAGTATTTTGTGAACTATCAATGCAATGAGACGTGTTTGGTAAAGACATTTTTATACACAAATTTGTTTTTCCAACGTTTCCTAATTTGTTCGCTAATTTCAATAGGTTTTAGAGATAAGGAACCGATCACCTTTTTTTTTGCATACGATCAATGTCTTTTTTTACACGGGGTTTTACACGGTTTTTCAGGAACCAATCTACCGTGTAAAAACAGAATTAGGTGTACTGTTATCAATGAAGAACATTTTAATTACTGTTCAGACATGATTCAGTCGTAGTTCTTAGCCAAGTCTTCACTCTCCTTAACGTACTGAACGTCTCACCGGCTGTCTGCGCTTAGTCCGTATGGATTCGTCAAAAAGTCGTTCGTCGTTCTCTTTTGTAGTGACCAAACGCGTTTTTGTTTTGCGCTCCGCTTTTTTCCTTTTGTTTTGCACAAACAACCGGTGTTTTCGTAAATAAACTTTAATTAACTTCCTAACTGGAAATGTTAAACCATTATTTAACTTTTAATTTTTTGGCGTCGGCTTGTCGTTTTGTGTTGTTGCAGTGAGTGCGCATTACATTGCATTACAGTCCGCTCTCGTCTTGTAGCTTTTGTTGTAATATCACTCTCCCTATCACCTAAATCCAAATAACTGTTCTTTCTCTCTCGCTCTCGTAACTTTCTGTTCAGTAGCTCTCTCTCTCTCATTAGCTGCTGCTGCAACTCTTTTTACTCCTCCCTTTTAGCGTTTGTCTGGCACACTGGTCTGATAGCAATTTGTTTTGGAAATTTTAAATATTTTAATTTTTTTTTTTTTTTTAATTAAAATGGAGTTCGCTGTGGTCTGTGCCAAAAATCATGCAATAAGCAGATCACCCACGATCAGCCGATTATCCCCTGCTGGCTCTGCGACAGCGTAGTGCACGCAAAATGCGCTGGATTTTCTGGCCTTGTGGGTGATGCCATATCAAAGCGTAATGGTTTGCACTACAGTTGCGAGGCATGCCGTGCGGTGGAGAAAGACATGGTAGCTTTTATGAGGCAGACGCGGAGTGGCTTTAAGGAGCTGACCGTTGGTTTTAAAAACCAATACGATCGGCTCCTAGCCATGGAGGCTCAGTTTAGCGGTTTAAAACTGCTGAATGAGTCTGCGAGGCGCAAAAGGGTCACTCCGCGGGATCTGCAAGTGCCAATAGTCGCTCAGCCGCTCGTTGCCGAAAATCGGACTCCGACCACTCAAAGTGTGCAGCAGCTGATTTCGTTTGCCACCCCAAGGGCAACGACAGCTGCTGGCGATGCAGATTCGGTAGCCGAATTCATCGCCTCGGAGAACGTGCAGCCAAGTACGTCTGCAGCGTCCGTGTCCGTAGTGTCCGCAAGCTCACTAGTTGTCCCGTCCATCCCGATCCCACCAGTAAATAGACGTTCCGGACCTCCGGATATTGCCACCACAGGTACTAGGCCTGTGGTGCCCAAACCACTGGTGGGAGTCCCACCAAAACGACAAGTTTTTGTCTCACGGCTGGCCCCTGATCTCACATCAAATGATGTAACTGCTTTTATTCAAAGCAGAATAAAAGCCGTGGGTTTAAAGGTGGAGAAGTTCAACTTTTCTTATGCCAGGGAGATAGCTTCGTTCAAGGTAAGTGTCTCCCCAACTCACTTTGACGCCATTTGCCATTTTGGCCAGAGCATTTGGTGGTGAAGGAGTTCAAGGCAAAGAAGAAGAATAGGCCCCCAATAACTCTCACAAATCATCCCAATGTGCCATCCTCATCCTCAACGTCAACGTCAACCCTTCTAAAAAACTAACTTCTCTCTTAGTAACTTATCAAAATGTTAGAGGCTTGCGTAGTAAACTCAGCATTCTTTTCCGGGATAGTGTTGCATTTGCTTCCCACGTTATTGTGCTTACCGAAACCTGGTTAAAGCCGGACAATCTTAGTTCCGAGGTTTTAACAGGCCGGTACACAACTTTTAGGAAAGACCGTTCGTCTCGACGTGCAGGAGGGGTTCTGATTGCAGTGAACGACGCGTCGGAACACTTCACAGTCCAAGTTCAACAGGAACTGGAATTCCTGTGTGTGAAACAGATTCTTCCCGCTTTCGCTATATTCATTACTTGCTCGTATATTACACCTTCTTCGGATATCTCAATTGTCCGCACTTGTCCGCTTTAACCGCTATTTCTTCCTCGCTATCAGATAAAGATCATATGATAGTTCTTGGTGACTTCAACTTGCCAGGAACTGTTTGGTCTTCGGTAAACGAGTCTAGTAACCTAGTGCCCATGTCACGACATGACTTTGTTGACGGCTTGCTTGACCTGTCTCTGTCTCAAGTCAACCATGTGAAAAATTCCTTGGGTCGATTGCTTGATCTGTGCTTTGTATCGGATCCGACCATAGTGTTGTTAACCCGAGCCCTTCCGCTCACTATACGTGAAGACGCCTACCATACTACTTCCGAAGTGTCGCTAGATATAGGACCAACTGTATTGGATCGGTCGAGTAGGCTCTCTGAACGTGTCCGCTGCTTTCGTAAAGCCGAGTTTGCGAAGCTTAATAACCTCATTAGGGATTTTGATTGGTCCGCTTCGTACTTGTGCACTGATGTCATAAAAGGCACTAACATTTTTTAAAATGCTCTTGGCACATTTTTTTGATTCTTGTGTCCCGCGCTTTCTTGTCCGACTAGATCTGGAAAACTCCTTGGTTTAATAGCTCGGTCAAACTTTTCAGTTCTTAATGCTCAATGCTATAAGAACTACCTGTCTCGATGCAGGATACGTTTTTCTCAGGACCCTAAACAGTTTTACTGCTTCGTAAACAGTAAGCGTAGAACGTCCGCACACGTCCATCCTCGCTATCATTTCGTAATACGTCGGCAAATAATGATCAGGCAATTGCCGACCTTTTTGCCCAATTTTTCCAAACTACCTATTCTGAGGAAAGCTACTCTGGTCATCCGTACCCAAACGGTTTACCGAGGTCGAATGGCATTTTTAGTCCCTTGTTAAATGAATGTTCTCTACTTAATGATCTTCGACTAGTCAAGCCGGTGTTTTCACCGGGTACAGACGGTGTTCCAGGTTGTGTACTCAGGTACTGCGCCGAGGCACTGTGTGGACCCTTGCTTAAACTATTCACCCTGTCCATTGATTCTTCTTGTTTCCCCCCGATCTGGAAGGAATCGTTTATAATTCCTCTCCATAAAAAAGGTAGCAAGTCTGACGCAAAAAATTATAGAGGTATAGCAAAGTTATCCGCTATTCCTAAAATGTTTGAGAAGGTTTTAACTCCGCACTTGCCACATCTCTGCAAGTCACTTATATCTCCAACACAGCATGGATTAATAATACGGCGATCAACCCCACGAACTTGCTAGAGTTTACCTCTTTCATTATTAAAGGCTTTCAAGGTAACTTACAGACGGATGTTATTTACACCGACTTCAGTAAAGCATTCGACTCTGTAAACCATTTCCTTCTAGCACATAAACTTGACATTTTAGGGTTTCCGCCCAACCTCCTGAGATGGATTTCTAGCTCTTTGTTCCAGATCTCAAAGAGTCCTCTTCAAAAACTCCCTCTCTTCACCAGTAATGGTTTCTTCGGGAGTACCAAAGGGCAGCCATCTAGGCCCCTTACTCTTCACACTCTTTATTAATGACTTGCCTTCGGTATTAACATACTCTCGAGTACTCATGTATGCGGATGATGTTAAACTCTGTGTCCAGTATAAGGACATTTCATTTCATTCTCGCTTGCAGTCCGATCTCAATAGCTTTCAGTCATGGTGTTGTGCAAACTTGTTACACCTTAATGCCTCGAAATGCAAAGTAATGACATTTCATCGTTATAGCCCATTGTTGGCTCCCTATACTCTATGTGGCGGTTCTCTTGACAGAATTACCCTGATGAATAATCTTGGTGTTTTATTAGACGCAAAGTTAAAGTTTTCCGAACACATTTCTACCATGGTAAATAAGGCCATGGGCGTGCTTGGGTTTATAAAGAGGTGGTCAAAAGAATTTGACGACCCTATATAACAAAGACTCTCTATACTTCGCTAGTTCGTCCGATTTTAGAATACGGCTCCTGTGTATGGTGCCCTCAGTACAAAATACACCAGGACCGTATAGAATCAGTACAGAAAAACTTTTTACTCTTTGCTCTGCGGGGCCTTAACTGGGATGCGGGTGTAAGACTCCCATCTTACCCTAGTAGACTGCTATTAGTAAACCTCTCATCCTTAGTTAACCGTAGAAAAATGCTTGGTGTGATATTTATGCACAACTTGATCAGGGGTGACATAGACAGCCCTGATCTGTTGAGCCGCATAAACTTCACGATTCCTATTAGACTGACTAGAAATTTTATACCGTTGTTCCTTCCACTTTGTAGATCGAATTATTCCTTGCATGAACCGTTACGGGTCTTATGCTCGGATTATAATTCCCTCTACCATATTATATCTACCACTAATTCTCTTCCTCTTATTAAATTACTAATCCTTACACACCTTTCTAGTAATTAGTAATTGTAGAGGTATTTGTATTTTGATTGCATGCTTAGTTTCTTAGTAAGTTTAGTGCTAATTTTCCTCGAATGTTAGTCTAACAGCTATCTTTCCTGCATGCTCGCGTTCGGCTCGGCTACGCGCCGCGCGTTATGCGGCAGTGCCCCTCGGTCGGTTGGGCGGGAGGAGGGCTGCGTTTTGCCTGGGATCCGCGCGTAACAGCCTTCTGCTGGTTTCACACGGGCCACTTGACGGTGCAGTAACTGCATCGCCTCTTGAAAGATGCAGTCATTGCATGTCAACGTCCAAATATACTTAACTTACATACTTATTTACATACATATATCTAACATAAACTTTATTTGTCGCCCCCGTTTACCCGTTGTTTAAATATCGCTAAAAGGGTGGTTCGTTAACCCAAGCCGCGGTACATAATATTTACAGCCATACATACATACAAGCAGAAGTAGCGGTGCATTCTTTTCGTTTTCGCTTCTCCTCCGTTGCTTGTGATGTATTTGTTGGGAGAATATTTTTCGTTTCCAAGCCTGAACGAAACGGAACGCCAAGTGACGCGCTACCCTGCATTTCGAGGGTATATTGTTTGAGGTTGTCATTTGCAACCGACTCTATACAGTGATACCTCGTGCCTCAATATTATTGTACGTCCTTGATTGTCGTTCCTGGTTGATCATTTATTGATCGTAGTATTTATAAGCATACATTCCGGCCACATTGTACGATTTCCATATGAAAAATAATTGCAATAAATTCCAACAAAACAATCCATCCACGGTTCGTAATTCAGAATTTCCACGTCTCCATTTCCGCTCACCTGTCTGTGCGACGCTGAAACGCGTTATACACGTTATTTTGAGTGATATTTCTAACTGAGCCCCTTAGCTTGCAACTCAAGCAAAACTAGTTCATACCCATCGCAGATCCATCCGCCAAACATGCCTACTGGTGAGAAGAAGTCTCGTAGAAAACTTAAGAGGGTGAGTTCGCTGAGTATGACACATTCACCCAGCTCCAACGGCTCATTCACTACGCCCACATCTTCCCGTCCGGCCTCAGCTGAGCGAGGTCCGACCACGTCCAGGGCTGGCAGACCACCTGTTTTCGAGTCCTTCCCAGTTCCGCACGGTAAAAGTTTGCCTTGGCTGCAAGCAGACTGACCCGCTTCGACCAGAAGCTATCGAAAACAAGTCCGAAGCATGTGGGCAAAGGCGGATGCGGAGTTCGAGGACTGTTCGGTGACGATGGGGGAAGCGGATCCGAGACCTGTTTACAGCCTTTATAGAGAACCCGAGGTTGCCTCCAGTGGAAAAACTGTTCCACCTCAACAAAAAAAACAAGCGGTGAGGCCCACGACGTAGCGGCACAGACTCCACTCACGAACGAGGGTTTCGCTTCCGCCTGGAACGCCATCCGTGAGCGTTTCCAAAAGAAGAGGCTGATACTCAAAACTAAGCTGAAGATCCTTTTCAGCCTGCCCCCACTCCGTACCGAGTTAGCAGCTGCGCTAAAAGAGCTCCAGAGTGCCTAACGACACACAACCACTCCGAGGTCTCCACAGACAGCGTTTTCGCTGACGGACTGTTAGTGTACATGATTTCCGCTAAGCTGCCAAAGACGACCTTGGAGCTTTGGGAACAATCTGTGACGCACAAATCCGAAATTCCAACCTGGCACGCTATGCACAAGTTCCTGGCGGAACGGTACCGCTCTCTCGAGGTGACCGAGGACGGCCATCCAGGCATGGAGACTCAGGCCCACTCCATTCAGAGGGCAACCCCAGCCCATTCCGTTCCCAAGGGAGCCCTGGGGCGCGGCGGTTTCATTCGTTCGGAACATCCGTATGATCCGGGTATGCCCCCATTTCATTTAAATAAGACCTGATGCTTTGCTTAAACTGCTTCGCATGAGGTCAGCAGATTCGCGAATGCCAAGCGCCCACAACTGTAGCACTTGTGGAGACCAGCATCATAAGCTGCTGGCACATAAGCCGTGGCACTCCAGTTTCCAGCGAGTCCGCGTCCACATCCGATTTCTGCCGAACCGCAGCCCAGCGTTCAGAACTATTTCACCTCCGACGAAAGGCACGGCTATCATTAATATTTGCCACTTGGGGAACAATTTCCGCGCCCGCATTCGAATCGACCCGGGCTCCGAGGCGACGTTCATTACGGAACGTCTCTTCAATATCATTAAGTTGCCATTCTGACTTATCCAGGCACAGGTCTCGGGCCTCAATCAGACAGTATCCGCTCAGCTCCATTCGTTCCCCGACTAGGCCGGGTTTACATTTAGACGCCACAGCCTACGTCCTGCCGGAGTTTTCAGGTAGCCTTTCATCCCATCAGATCCCGCAACAAATGTTGTGAGACTTGCCGAACATGCCATGGGCAGATCCGACATTTTACGAAAGCTCACCAATGGATGTCCTGATTGGAGCCGACATCCTTGCATCCATACTCTTGAGCGGCTCACAGACGAGCATCTGTGGATCTCTCCCAGGCCCAGTGCCAAATACGGTACAAAGCAGGGTCTCATCCTTCTCCACCGAGTTAGAGACTCCGTTAGACACACTCCTCACAAGGTTTTGGGAGGTGGAAGATTTTCCTATTTTTTAGGATTCCTACTGCGAAAGCAATTTCCTCCGAACTACGTCGAGAACGCCAAATCATCTCGGATCAGATCTGGGGTATTCAAGGTCAATCGCGCTGGCCCGATTTCGTTTGAAAAGAGACATTCCCTTACGAGAGCAGTATGACTCCGTGATCCGGGAATATCTGGAGCTTGATCACATGACAGAGGTTCCTCCGACTTATGGGTCCTCAAACTACTACCTTCCGCACCACGCTGTCCTCAAGCCTGAGAGCACTACCACAAAGGTCCGAGTGGTATTTAACGCATCCAGTCCTTCGAGCAACGGAGTGAGTTTGAATGGTCTTCTGCATGCCGGACCGGTACTCCAATCTGACTTGACCCTCCAGATCCTAAAGTCTCACTATTACCGGTACGGTTTTAATGATGACATCACCAAAATAAATCGGCAAATTTGGGTTGATCCGAAAACCCCTTTCCAGCGAATATTATTTCGAAACAAGGAGGGACAAATCCGCGATTTTGAACTAAAGACCGTTACCTTTGGAGTCAATTGTGCTCCTTTTCTCGCCATCCGAGTGTTGCAACAACTGGCAGGCGACGCCCAGTCCAGATTTCCGAGAGCCAGTCACATTATTCGGTTGTTCATGTATGTCGACGATGTCCTAGCAGGAGCGGACTCAACTAGCGATCTGCGAGTTACAGGCCGCACTTAGTTCTGCAGGCTTTCCGCTGAGGAAGTGGACTTCAAACCACAAAGATATTCTGGCGGGCACTCCGAATGCTCATCTCCTCCAAAACGATTTTCTGGAAATTGATAAAGAGAGCACGGCTAAGATTCTCGGGATTCGCTGGAAAGCGACTTCAGATGAGTTCTTTTTTCTCCCTTCCGAGCTAGCGCTTGGGTCGTCATACACCAAGCGAGCAGTTCTGTCCCAGATCGCAAAGTTGTTCGACTCCGCGGGGTGGTAGGCCCCATTCATTGTCCGTTCCAAGATCTTCATGCAAGAAATCTGGTTACAGGACCTGGGATGGGACGATGAGCTTCCAAACGAGATGTGTCAGCGCTGGCAAAGTTTCCTGCGAGGTAACTCCATTCTCGACCAGATTTCCGTATTCCAAGATGGATTGGCTCCCAACCATCGGTAAAGGTCGAGCACCATGGGTTCTGCGATGCATCCAAAAAGGCTTACGGTGCAGCGATCTACGTGCCCATTGAGATTGACCGTCTGGTCGAGGTGCAGCTTCTCACAGAGAAAACGCGAGTCGCACCTGTGAAAACTGTGTCGCTCCCCCTGTTAGAGCTGTGCGGTGCAGTGCTTTTGTCCGAAATGGCGGCGGTTATCCTGCCGAATATGCCGACAGCAAGTACGGCCTGCTATTGCTGGACCGATACCACCATAGTCCTCGCCTGGCTGGCAAAGCCCGCGTGCCGCTGGACCACGTTCGTGGCTAACCGAGTGACCAGGATATCTCAAGCGACCGAGATTGAGAAGTGGTGTTACGTTCCATCCGAACAGAATCCCGCGGACTAAGCCAGCAGAGGCGTGCCGTTACAAGAGTTGGTTGAGAACCAACTCTGGCGGCACGGACCAACTTGGCTGCAGAGGGGCCGAGATCAGTGGTGACTGACACAAGTTGGTGACTCTCTCGTTATGACCTCAGAGCAGCGTGATGTAAAGGTCCATTTCGCACTAAACCCAGCCGAAGACTTCCTTGAGCATTATTCATAAAAAGATGTTGCAAGCCCAAATGATGAGAGATCTTCCAACTGAGCGAGCGTCCTTTTCCAGACCGTTTACGCATACAGGGATTGACTACGCGGGTCCTTTCGAAATACGGAGCTACACAGGGAGAGCGTGTCTGATCATCAAGGGGTATGTGTGCGTATTCGTGTGCTTTTCCACTAATTCGATTCATTTGGAACCCACGTCTGACCTCACCACCGAGAAATTTCTCGCCGCCTTCGCATGGTTCGTCGCAAGGCGCGGGGTTTCACAGCGTATCCATTCAGATAATGGCAAAACGTTCGTTAGTGCAGCATAACTGCATTCCCGTGACTTCCTTGACGCGTTCAAGGACTCGGTGACTGATGCGTATAGCCATCAGCGGGTTTCTTGACGTTTTACCCCACCAGGAGCTCCACATATGGCAGGTGTGTGGGAAGCCGGATTGAAGAGTTTCAAAACTCTCTTCTACAAAGCCACGTCCACTCGGGGATTTACATTTGAAGAGCTTCCTGCGCTTCTCACGAAGATTGAAGCATGCCCCAATTCCAGGCCGCTCTCGCCGATGTCTGAAGATCCGACGGAGTTGTTAGCCCTCACTCCCGGGCACTTCCTAATTGGAGGACCCTTAATTTTCACGGCCGAACCCGAAATAAAGGGGGACCTGCAATCAATCGTTAATCGTTGATAGTATTTGAAGGCCCTCAACCAACAGTTTTGTCAAAGGTGGAAAGAGGAATACCTCAAGGAACTCTACAAGCGCACTAAGTGGCAGACGCCAACGCCAAATTTTCAGGTTGGCGATATGGTGGTCGTCAAAGGGGACAACCTGCAGTCCAATGAATGCCGGCTCGCAAGGATACAGTCCGTGTATACCGGCACCGACGATAGGGTCCGTGTGGTGGATATCCTTACCGCCCGCGGAGTCCTCAAAAGAACGGTTGTAAAGGTCGTTCTCTTCCAGTAGAACCCCGCAATTCCATCCAACAATATCGTGAATATGCACTTGTCCCATTCACAGCTCCTTACTAATGCTTCTTCTACTTTTCTATTCCATCCTAGTTTTTCGCATCCAGATATGGTCCCACATCTCCGCGAAAACCGCACCATGGAGAGCCGACGTGCTCGATGGATTAGCTATTACCGTTGCCGGGTCTGCCAAGGAGTCCATCCACTACGGACCTGCTACCAATTTCCTCGCGTGAGTCCCGAGAAGAGACTCCGAGCCGTCCTAATTGACAAGTATTGCGGGAACTGCCTGGCTCACCAACACTCCGGAAAGAATTGTCGCAGTGGCGGGCTGTGCAGGGTGTGTGGCAAGAACCACCACACGCTACTCCACGTACCCGCGTCTCGTCGTCCAGCCCGCTCAGCCTCGGCTGCGACGGGTCGTAGGAACCGCGACACCATCGTCTTCGACTCCAGCGTCCCAAGCTGAGTGCCGCCCTCGTCTCCCCGTGAGCCGCCCTGCGCCATCCGTCGACTCGCTTCTACAACATCGAAGCCTCAACATCCTCCCGACGGCGTTGGTGGTCCTGGATACGGGTTTCAAAAACTTCGAGACGGCGGCGCTCATCGACCTATGCCCGCCGGTGAGCTGCATCGACGACTCCTTGGCCAGAGCCTTCAAGTTGCCCACCACTCGTGTGGAGATGGTGCTTAAAGTCGAGCCACGTTTGCGCATCCGCACGCCGGTCCGACAGCTGAGCGATCCCGTTCGGGCGCGTTTCGGCGACCTGAGGCTTGCCGATGAGCAATTCCATCGACCGGCCACAATATCGCTCATCTTGGGAGTAGATGTCTACCCGAAGGTAATCTAGCCAGGGTTCCTTGCGCGTGAGGAAGGCCTGCCGGTGGCCCAGAGCACCGTTTTTGGATGGATCGTGTCCGGGGCGTGCACCAAGCCATAGGCCCCTGATTATACTTGGCAATACAGCAAGGGTGCGGATGATGTTCAGGGCAGCAGCAGATGATTGCCGCGCAGTGTCAACTCCGTGCGCTTCAGTCGCAACTCGCCCCCAGCTCGGGGGGCACTCGGAGGATCCACACAAGCCACACTCTCACGATCCACACGGTGTTCACCGCAGCGTAGCGTTTAAGCTAGTTTTTAGTTACGCTCCCACCCCCGTTTAAACCGGCCGCGCTACCTACACTACGCTATATATATATGTATATATTTACAATACGAATCCACGAAAATACATGAAGCCTAATATTATTGGAAACATTCATTCCTCACCTCGTTTTTCTCTTCACCTTATCGTTGGACGACGACGAATCCGCCCTACTACAAACACGATCCGTTATCGTTTATAGGTGCTCCAGCTTACGCACATTTTTTTCATCGATATTTTTATTTTTTTTTCATCGATTCTGGCAAACGAAAACAGCTGACCTGGTTGCTTTGTAAATAAACAGCGTGATACAAATTCCTTTTGTTTTTTCAATTGCTTGTTTTGAAGCAAAACGACGGCAGAAAAGGTTGGTTAAAACAAATAAGTATTTATAAATAAGGCACAAGCTAATTTTCCATGGTAATACATAGTGTTAAATTTAAGTTAATGCATTGATAAGTAATCTATATTTTTCCTTTTGCAATTAAAAGTCGTTTTGTTGTATAAAAAGGTTTATAAACGTTTATATAGGTTTACATTTCATTTCGGAGAGAAAAATGTTTGCGCTTTGTGTAAGCTGGAGCACCAATTTTGGCGTTGTCAAAAGTAAATCGGAACCTCTTTACGAAAGTGAAAGCCAGAGCCTGTCTGAATATAAAATAATACAATACAATACCATCTATGTACACTCCGCGACACTAGAATACGACACATTAAAAATATACCTAAAAGCCCTCAAAATTACAGCACAATTTAGAATAAATGGTAAATTGGAATTTTTTTTTTATCTTTATTAATTTTACCATGTTGTACATTTTAGATTAATTAACTGAAAATTTCACTAAAAGAGATTAGGAAACAAAATTCAATCGAAATAAATCCAATGAATGAATACGACACTCCCAATGAAAAGTCACGAAAAGACATCGAAAACTTCTCAAAAATCAATCGGAGTGTCCTAATTACGAGAAAAATTATATGGGTTTTGTTAGTCCTTTTCAAGGGATAAAAAGACGAAAATAAAAGCATTGAAGGAAGTAAGTCAATCAAAAATAAAAAAAAATGGTAGAACTAGGTGTGTCTTTAACGATTTCATAAAAAACGAGTCAAATGTTGGGAAAACATAAAAGACCGAACCAAAACTGCTATTTCCGAAACCGCTATGCGATCTATTCTGCGAGCCGCATGAAACACACGTGACTCAAAATCGATTATAAAATCGAAAATCCACATTGTGTCTGCACGGATTAGAAATGAGAAACAAAACAAAGCAAACCATTCATATAAATCTAATTCAATACTTGCTCAATACTTGTGGGTATACAATATTTTTTGGTGTGCCGACACGAAAACACGCAATACTCCGTTCCCACTCCCGTCATCTTCAATTTATCTTCTCCCGTTCTCGCCGTTGCTGAGTTCCCACCATATCCGTCTCTCGCTACGCCTCTGAATGCTTAGTCTGTTTCTCATTCGTACGGATGCTCCTTTTCTTCAGTCATATTCGAAAGCCGTCTTCTTGATTGTTCCCAGTTGCTGTACCCAATTAATGCCAACGCAATTGATGCCAATTAAAACAACATTTACCTTTTTCGCTGTGAACCAAACCGACTTTTTTTGATAGATTAAAAATGCTTCATATATTTAATTTTTTTTATATGGTTATTATTATGAACAATTTTTAAGCCCCAAATCTATCAAAAACGAGGGGGAACGTTGTGAGTTGCTGCTGCGACCGCAACTCTACATTTATACCCGATACATAGTCAGTATGGCTACATTAAACGACAAAGAGTGCGTGCGAGAGAGACAGAAAATCAGTCAGAACGTGTCGACGGGCGCTGCGTAGCCACTGCAAATTTATTTGTTACTTTTGGCTATAATAATAATCCGATCTTATTCGGATTCGGCAAGATTCGGCAATCTGGTAGATATGGCCATTCTCTATGATTGTGCGTTTTTAATTTTCTCCTATCTTCAAAATTGTGGTTGCCACAGATTTTCGTTGTTTATGGCTGAGGAAGGGGGTGGGGCGAAATTTTGAAACACACTTGTAGCAGTGAGCTGTCAACAGTGAGTTCTGCAGTGAAAGATTACAAATAGTTTTGTAGCAGTGAGAGCTCGACAGTCAGGTCTAATAGTCTCTGAGATCTGTGGATGCTCCAGATTTTCGTCCTTCGCGGGGGCGGAAGGGGGTGTGGCGAAATTTTAATAACAACTCGTCAAGGTCCGATATCACAGGAGTGTGTATACCAAATTTGGTTGCTCTAGCTTTTATAGTCTCTGAGATCTGCGAACTCATTTTTAGCAATAGGCAAAGCCGGCTATGATACGTGTGTGTTAGAGAGAGACAGGGCGAGAAAAAATGAAATTGTTTTCTTCATTCTGGCTATAATAATAATACGATCTGATTTAGATTCTGCAGTCTAGAAGATATGGTCATTCTCTACGATCCTGCGTTTTTGGTTTTCTCGTATCTTTAAAATTGTGGTTGCCACAGATTTTCATCTTTTGTGGGGGCGCAAGTGGGCGGGGCGATGTTTTGAAATATACGTGTAACAGTGACATATCACAGAAGTCTGTACACAAAATGTCATTGCTCGAGCTCTTATAGTCTTTGAGCACTAGGCGCTCATAGGGACGGACAGACGGACAGACAGACATGGCTCAATCGACTCGGCTATTGATGCTGATCAAGAATATATATACTTTATGGGGTCGGAAACGCTTCCTTCTGGACGTTACACACATCCACTTTCACCACAAATCTAATATAGTTTGGTTCAGGGCGGAAAAAAATATTTTATTTCTTTGAGTAGTGTAATCAAAACGCAAAAGTAAGTAAAAGCCGGTAGAGCCCTAATAGAGATAAATATATAAATGCATCACTGATAGAGTTGAACTAATTGGTTTCATTAGATACTTTAATTAGTTGATACTCACTCGGTTAAATGCTTAATAACCATGTCAAGCATCTCAAAATTAGGCTGTGGTAACTTGTAGACTAGTTTATGGACTTCATTTATTCGCTGATTGAGGCCTTCTTGTTCTAAAGATCGAAAAAGATATTACCATGCATAAAGGGGTTTAGGCAATTCAGTGCTTACTGGCGGCTTCAATGAAATGAGTATGATAGTGATAAGTCATCAGCGGCTCACTCAGATTGCGAAGATACATTTTGAGAGCGCTTGCAATTGTATTGCTTTCCATTAGCTCCCGATATTTTTCTTCGATAAAAACATCTTCTGTATCCTTTCGATTCATACCCAGTGCTAATAGCTTGGTAATTTTGGTACCCACGCCACTCTTACGATAAATACCTTCGTCTTCAAGGCCACGACTTTCTAGTACGTTAATGCATCGGCGAACAAATATGAAGCCGGTTTCGTCTAGTTGATATGCTTCGTTACCCTTTATCTTACCGGGTGCCAGAAATGCCTTTACAGGGTAAATACATATGGTTTTATTAGTTATATGAATCGTTATAAGTTTAAACTTACCGGCTCCGTCCCATCCATTGCACTTAGCCAGGAGCGGTAGTCTTTCTCGCTCAAAGCTTGAAATGTGTACACGATTCCTGGTTTCTCCTTAAACGTCAAATCAAAACAAAAGCGCTTCTCGAATTCGGAGGCTCTTCGCTGGCAAGAGAACAATGTCAGCTTCTCATCTTCTCGTACCTCAGGTTTTGTAAAGTTGTGATTCATCTGATTGAACTGCAACATGGTAAACTCGCGCTTCTGCTTTTTAAATGTGCAATAGTATTTTGTCCATGTTGCTTTAAAAGGCTCTAAAATGGAGATTTTCAGAAGGGAACCTAAGATTCGTTTGCAATTAAATAATCAGTTCAGGTATGCGATTTATTTTTCGGTGTGAAGCCTAGTACTCAGAACTCCAAGTATTCTGCTAGCAGAATAGTAGTTCAGATGTTTTTTGTTTACGAATTAATTATATTCAAAGCGTTTATGAAAGAAAAAAGTGTAAAATTAGTGAAACAAGCGATAGCGCTCAACTAGATAAGCCCATAACTGAGGGAAATCCACAATAATAATTCTTCCACAGTCTATAAAATATACTTTTCTTATATTGTAAATCTCATATGAGCAATGCGAACAATGTTCATCTGTAATTTTATTGGTATCTTTCGGAACTTTCATTTTTTTTTTTTCTGAGTACGGAAAAATGGTTAAAAAAATAATAAAAAAGTTCAATTATGAGAAAAATGTATATTAATTAATTACCGAAAATTGCAATAGATGACATACGTTACTGCCGTTACGTTCACAAATGCCGCGGTAATACAATTTTAAAAATATACCGTTAGACGAGAAAGAGAAAATTTTCTGCGATTTTTTTTTAGTTAGTTCAATACGTTACAGAGACTTTGGAAAAAACTTTTATCAAGTATCATCTTTAATATAGGAGATAATAGTAAAAGAAAACATAAACATAGCAACAAATTCCAAAAAATTGAAAATTTTCTTATTTTAATAGGTTTTCAGAGCAATAAGTCAATAAAAACACATTTAAATACAATTTTGTTCCGATATAATTTTCTAAATTTGTTGAAACTTATCGGGTGTATAAATTGAAAACCGCCGATTTGCATCAGATTGCGCCAGCTGTAAATTCTGATCAAAAATGTCAGATCAGAAGAATGAAATTTAAGGTAAGGCATCTGTGAACAATTTCTGATCATTATATTTGTGGAATATTAGAGGCGTAATATATTTTTTTGTGAGTAAAAATGGTAACTTTTGAGCCAAGTAATCATTTTTCTTTTAATTCGAAAAAATCAACATATGGTGTGGCTGCTATTAGCGAAAGAACTTGTGAACAGGTGAAAAGTTTAAAGATGCAGAACTATTTGCACTATTGGATGAATATGCATGTCAGACTCAGCAAGAATTGGTAAGAACTTTGGGAGTGATTAAACAAAGCATTTCTCATCGTTTAAAAACTAAACGAGCAGGAACGTTGTGAATGGCAGCTAGGGCCGCGACTCTACACTTATACCCGATACCTACTCAGTATGGCTACCTTCCGCCAGAGGGCGGACACTGCCCAAGGAAGAGTGTGTTAAAGAGAGGGAATGAGTAAGCCCCGTGGAAGGCGTTGCGTAGCCACTGAAAATTGATTTTTTCATTCTGGCTGTTCGGCTAAGCGCCTGCCCATTGCAGCACAAAAAGCATTACAGAGAACAAATCTCTGAACCTAGCGCAGCTTGTTGTTTTTTTTATTGCTTGGATGCTTCTCCCTACGCTTTTCATCGCTGTATCCCTCTTTTCTCATCTTTCGTCACCGACGAGAGCTGCGAGGGAGACTCGGGAGATAACATTTGGTGACCCCGACGTGATAAAAATCATAAACGAGGGGGAACGTTGTGAGTTGCTGCTGCGACCGCAACTCTACATTTATACCCGATACATAGTCAGTATGGCTACATTAAACGACAAAGAGTGCGTGCGAGAGAGACAGAAAATCAGTCAGAACGTGTCGACTGGCGCTGCGTAGCCACTGCAAATTGATTTGTTACTTTTGGCTATAATAATAATCCGATCTTACTCGGATTCGGCAAGGTTCGGCAATCTGGTAGATATGGCCATTCTCTATGATTGTGCGTTTTTAATTTTCTCCTATCTTCAAAATTGTGGTTGCCACAGATTTTCGTTGTTTAAGGCTGCGGAAGGGGGTGGGGCGAAATTTTGAAACACACTTGTAGCAGTGAGCTCTCTGAGAAAAAAGAAATACACTAGTAACAGTGAGTTCTGCAGTGAAAAATTACAAATAGTTTTGTAACAGTGAGAGCTCTACAGTCAGGTCTAATAGTCTCTGAGATCTGTGGATGCCACAGATTTTCGCACTTTGCGGGGGCGGAAGGAGGTGGGGCGAAATTTTGAAACAAACTCGTCAAGGTCCGATATTATAGGAATCTGGATAAAAAATTTGGTTGCTCTAGCTCTTATAGTCTCTGAGATCTAGGCGCTAATGTTTTGCGCTATGCAAAGCCGGCTATGATACGTGTGTGTTAGAGAGAGACAGGGCGAGAAAAAATGAAATTGTTTTCTTCATTCTGGCTATAATAATAATACGATCTGATTCAGATTCTGCAGTCTAGAAGATATGGTCATTCTCTACGATTCTGCGTTTTTTGCTTTCTCGTATCTTTAAAATTATGGATGCCACAGATTTTCGTCCTTTGTGGGGGCGAAAGTGGGCGGGGCGAAGTTTTGAAATACACTTGTAACAGTGACATATCACAGAAGTCTGGATACAAAATGTCGTTGCTCTAGCTCTTATAGTCTTTGAGCACTAGGCGCTAGTAGGGACGGACAGACGGACGGACGGACGGACGGACGGACGGACGGACAGACAGACATGGCTCAATCGACTCGGCTATTGATGCTGATCAAGAATATATATACTTTATGGGGTCGGAAACGCTTCCTTCTGGACGTTACACACATCCATTTTCACCACAAATCTAATATACCCCAATACTCATTTTGAGTATCGGGTATAACAATTATAACAACAAATTTTTTCGTTGGCTAATTCGAGTAAAACCACAGTTGTTCGGTTCGGCGGTTGTGCACAAGCAACAGTAACGGTTCTCGCGTCATCTGCTTTACCTTCTGCTTGATGTTGTTTCGTTTCGGTTTTCAGCGTATGCCAATGTTGTTGTTTCAATTCTCGCTGCTGGCCTTAAACGGCAAAGCCCCCCCTCACCCTTGTCCCTCGATTCAGACGTTGAGTATTAAAAGCGCAAGGTGCAATCTATGCTAGAGGCAGCACGGAGGATTGGAAGGGGCGTCGACAAGGAGAAGATTAGTGAGCTCAGTGAGGAGGAGTTGGACATGCGTTTAAAGTCCCTAACGAATCTGATTGCTTCGTTCAACTAGCAACAAAATGCCCTGGAAAGGATCGATGTCGATTAGATTGGAGGTCCCTTAAGAGAGGAGTTTGATGAGTGCGTGGTCATGCTGGAAATAAGTATGAAGAATTAATTGAACAAGCGGTAGTCCACAATGCTCACGTGCTCAACAATGTGGACGATCATATTGAGAAGCCCAAGCTACGGCTGTTATGCAGAGTCGGCATCGCCTGCCGGAGTTGAAGCTTCCAGAATTCAGCGGGGGCTACGCGCAGTATTCCGCCTTTTGGAGCATGTTTTCCTCCATAATTGACAAGGATCCTGATCTAACGAATGTGTAGAAACTACAGCACCTACGATCCTGCCGAAAAGGACCAGCTCTAGACGCGATCTCGTCACTAGAATTTAGCCAGGCCAGCTATCCCATCGCGCTAGATTTGCTGAACAGACGATTCAATAACAAGCGTTTAATATTTCAGGCACATGTCACTGACATTCTGGGTGTGCAACGCATTAAGGAATCATCTGTATCCCAACTCCGTTCCTTGCCAGATACCGCAATTTCCAATCTGCGAGCCTTAAAGAGTTTTAGGACAAAGGAGCAGGTTGCTGACTGCATTGTGATACACAGCCTGCTGCAGAGGGTAGACAGTGCCACATAAGCCAAGTAGGAGGGGACGTCGTCGTTGGATAGCATACCCACAACCGAGCAATTCACCACTTTTCTCGAGCAGAGATGCCAGAGGTGGGAAACCCAAGAGCACGCTAGGGATATGTACAATCGAAAACACTGCCTAACAGCAACCAGCTCCAAGCCGAATTTTTGTGCATTCTGCGGAGATCCACAACATTCGATGTATGGGTGTCCGCAATTCTGCAATCTTTCTCCTCTACTTCGGCATCAGGGAGCTAAGAAGCTATCACTGTGTAACAACTGCCTCCGAGCAGGCCATTATCAAAGTGCATGTCGTTCTCGATCCTGTCGAATATGTTGCGCTAAACAGCACACGCTACTTTATTTCGCGTATCCGTCCAACGTTTCTCAATCTATTCTGCCTCAACTCTCAAATTCAACATCGACTCTACGATTGCCTGCAATATCCTCTGACGTTGAACGTACTACAGCATCGTCAGCCTCGTCGCTCTTGGCCACTGCCGTTATCAGCGTTAGGAATAGCTCTGGGACATTGATTCCTTGCTCGATTCTTTCTTCCCTGCTCGATTCTGGATCGCAGGTGCATCTTATCACTTTTAGTCTAGCTCAAAAGTTGCAGCTACAGAAGAAAGAATCGAAAGTTTCAGTTTCTGGTCTCGGCGACTCGTGTGCCATGTCCGAAGGATGCTGCGTGGATATCTAACTGGAATCACACGCGTCAAGCTATGCCACGACCATTTCGGCATTAGTTGCTCCCACCATTACGAGCAATTAACCCAACTGTACATAAATCTATATCGACTCGGCTATTTATGGGGTCGGAAACGTTTCCTTCTGCGTGTTACACACATCCACCGTCACCACAAATCTAATACACCTAATTCTGTTTTTACACGGTAGATTGGTTCCTGAAAAAACCGTGTAAAAAAAGACATTGATCGTATACGCAAAATAACGAAAGAGAAACAAATATTTACATATTCTCTTAATGCTCTTGTTTTCGTTTGGTTTCTAGCTTTTTTTGGGCTGTGTGTGATTTTATATATTTGTGTTGTTATTTTTAACCGTATTAAATGGAATAAAACCGTGTAAAAAATGTAAAATTGTTGATTTTCAAACCGTGTTATTTCAAAACCGTGTAAAAACAGAATAAGGTATATACCCCTATACTCTTTTTGGGTATCGGGTATAAAAAGACACGAAAAGGTATTTTGCTCTATGATAATGCTCAGCGCCATGTTCCTAACTGGAAACATTGAAATGGGATTTCATTAGCAATTTAATTTTCTGTTACATGCTGTTTCTCACAGCTCGTCAGACATGTTCTATACAGAAGTGTGGCATCTAAGATGTCTTGATCTTCTTAAATCGCGCACTTTCTGCCGTCGTTTTCCATCAAAACAAGCAATTGAAAAAATAAAGACATTTTTATCACGTTATTTATTTACGAAGCAAGCAGGTAAGCTGTTTTTGTTTGCCAGAATCGATGAGAAAATAAAACATATCGATACCAAAAATTTGCGAAAGCGCGAGCACCTAAAAACGAAAACGAAACGTTTTGACTGAAAACGTAATCCGCAAAGGTAAGTAAAAACCGAAGCCTGCCTAATTATTACTGAAACAATGCCCGCATGATCTGCACTGATTTTGTTGCTGCGTTAATCAATCAGCTGAATAAACGGTATAAGAATTTACAATCGATATTAGAGCTATTTACAAAACAGCAATTGCATTTTAGTCCAATAAAACAATATTCACCTCTGTTTCGTTGTTTCGTATTTTTTTTATTTTAGCGTAAGTTAGGCTAGGGCAAAGCGGGAGCGCAATAAAAGCTTTCTAAATCGGTCTTGGCGAATTCACCCGGCTTTGCCACCGTAGGCTAGGCTAGGCTTAGAGATAAAATTGTGAAAATATAATTATTCGTTGAAATTGAGTATTATCGAGCGGACACATAATTATTTTCGGCCCGCCTATTAAATTGAATATTACAAGGCACCCAAACTTTTTGGTTATTTTCTTATAAAAACTGTTCTAAAATTTCAACCTCATAAGGTTGGAAAATTTGACTGCACCGCTCATGTTTGGGCTGATGTGAAAAACTGTAAGTACGCAGCAGGAAACAGTCAACTAAATTTGCTTTCATTGCCCTGGTCGAATGTCGAAGTTGAGTGTATTTTTTGCCAATTCAATGTGGTAAAAAGCATGCACATATAGTGTCAGAAGTTGAATACAATTCTTTCCATCAGATAAATCTTACTTTCATATAAATATTTATATTATAAATTAATTTTTCACTTTTTATTAGATTTAAATTACGTCGGAATAGTGCATGCTGAAATAAAAAAAAAAAAGTTGTCCTATTTTTCTGTGTCTTTTTTAATATTTTCATGCTTTTTTCCTGTTTTTTATACCCATATAATATTGATGTCTGCCTGTCCGTCTTGTTTACTTTTTAGAATTGCAAAGTTCAATACAACCAGACGTGAGATACTCAAGTTTGTAAAAAATGTTGAAATGTATCAAATTATATGTCATCGATAGTTTTTGTTCTTCTCTACTATAATATCTATCACCTTATGGGCTCAGTTAGTTGCCTACCAACCGCCGACACGATCATAACAAAAAATATATTTTTTATAAACCATATTATACATACATATATCCAAATCATACAACGAGCACTGTACTTATTAACAACAGGTTATGGACCCAAGCACTTTAAATTGAGCTAATTCCGTTGTATAAATAAATGTACATAAAATAAGACATTTGTGAAACACCAAATTAAACAAAATACATAGACGACGCTATCGTAAAAGTGTATGTGCGTGTATGTGAAAGGGAGATCGGCAAAACGTGTATGTGAAGTACGGACAACTCAGGAAAAGAAAATTGGCGAAACCACGCCAAAAGGGGAACGTTAAATTTTGAAATATAAAAAAGTTGTGTTGCAAAAGTTTCACATACAATAATTGCAAAAATTAAGCAATAACGAGGGGGAACGTTGTGAGTTGCTGCTGCGACCGCAACTTTAAATGTATACCCGATACTTAGTCAGTATGGCTCTCCTCCGGCAGACGGCGCACAGAATTTTCCAGAGCTTTTAAACATCAAATTTTCAAAATAATCAGAGCCGTTTGGCTTCTATACCGATTTACCTGCCACAACCTCGCACGAAAAACGATCAAAAACGGCTATCACAGCTTTTAAATCCCATACAAAATCATATTTTGGCCGTTTTTAGTGCGAGGTTGCTGCGGCAGGTAAATTGGTATGGAAGCCGAACGGCTCCAAAGCGCAGAATGCGCTTTTAGACTTAGCTAATAAATAGTTCAAAGAACATATACAAAAAAATTCTTGGGAAAAGTTAGGGATATATTTTTGTAAAGTCCAGTCAAAGTTGAAAAACTTCCCAAAAATTAGGTACTAATGAATCCATATGCTCAGGTACCCTCAATATTATAATAATTTTCCATTTCTCGCTACCTCAATTATGTTGTTGGTTATGAATGAATATGCAGGCTAGTATTTCTACCATTACCTGTCTTTTTGCCCAGGTTTTGCATGCAAGAATTAGATGAATGGAGTTCATTTTAAAACTTGGATATACCATTCCGCGAGAGGGAGAATCTTTTGACGACAGCACGCCAGCCAAGGAAAAACAAAAGACTAGGACAAAAATTATTCAAGAAAAATTCTTAGAGTATTCCTATTCTTAGACTTAAACTATCACTAAAGGTGGACTGTCCCAAACAAGAATTTGGAAAAAAAACGATGAACACGGACATTCACGGACATTCTTCGAGAAAAATTAAATTACTGCAGAGATAACTGGGATGGATATTGACATTATCAAAAGATTGGGTGTCATTTTGAATATTTTAAACTGCAAAGAAACAATAAATACCCGCAGGTTCGGTGAATATGCGTCGAAGACTGCAGAGCTGTTACTGGAAAAATATCCTGAAAAGAAGCTAACTCCCACGCTTCATAAAATTCTGGCACATGGTCAAATTTTAATTGAACATCAGAGCCTACCAATTGGAGAGATGTCAGAGAAAGCCCAGGAAACGAGAAACAAAGATTACAAAAAATACAGGAATATGAATACGTGCAAGACATCACGAATTAAGCAAAACTAAGACCTTTTCAACATGTTGGCAGCCTCTTCAGATCCATATATTTCATCCATTAGATATGTGAGATCACAAAATAAATCGGCAAGCAGTTATTCTTCAGAAATGCTCAGTTTATTAGATATTCCTCCCACTAAACAGGAAGTGGAGGATTATTTTACAGAAACAAAAAAATTCAACAAACTTTCAGAATAAAAAACGAGGGGGAACGTTGTGAGTTGCTGCTGCGACCGCAACTCTACATTTATACCCGATACATAGTCAGTATGGCTACATTAAACGACAAAGAGTGCGTGCGAGAGAGACAGAAAATCAGTCAGAACGTGTCGACGGGCGCTGCGTAGCCACTGCAAATTTATTTGTTACTTTTGGCTATAATAATAATCCGATCTTATTCGGATTCGGCAAGATTCGGCAATCTGGTAGATATGGCCATTCTCTATGATTGTGCGTTTTTAATTTTCTCCTATCTTCAAAATTGTGGTTGCCACAGATTTTCGTTGTTTATGGCTGAGGAAGGGGGTGGGGCGAAATTTTGAAACACACTTGTAGCAGTGAGCTGTCAACAGTGAGTTCTGCAGTGAAAGATTACAAATAGTTTTGTAGCAGTGAGAGCTCGACAGTCAGGTCTAATAGTCTCTGAGATCTGTGGATGCTCCAGATTTTCGTCCTTCGCGGGGGCGGAAGGGGGTGTGGCGAAATTTTAATAACAACTCGTCAAGGTCCGATATCACAGGAGTGTGTATACCAAATTTGGTTGCTCTAGCTTTTATAGTCTCTGAGATCTGCGAACTCATTTTTAGCAATAGGCAAAGCCGGCTATGATACGTGTGTGTTAGAGAGAGACAGGGCGAGAAAAAATGAAATTGTTTTCTTCATTCTGGCTATAATAATAATACGATCTGATTTAGATTCTGCAGTCTAGAAGATATGGTCATTCTCTACGATCCTGCGTTTTTGGTTTTCTCGTATCTTTAAAATTGTGGATGCCACAGATTTTCGTCTTTTGTGGGGGCGCAAGTGGGCGGGGCGAAGTTTTGAAATACAATTGTAGCAGTGACATATCACAGAAGTCTGGATACAAAACGTCGTTGCTCTAGCTCTTATAGTCTTTGAGCACTAGGCGCTGATAGGGACGGACGGACGGACAGACAGACATGGCTCAATCGACTCGGCTATTGATGCTGATCAAGAATTATATACTTTTTGGGGTCGGAAACGCTTCCTTCTGGACGTTACACACATCTACTTTTACCACAAATCTAATATACTCCAATACTAATTTTGAGTATCGGGTATAAAAATGTCTAGCAGACTGGCGCATACATATAAACGAGCAAAAGTGCAAACATGTCACCTTTACCATAAACAGACAAACTTGACCACCAGTGTCTCTGAACAACATCAACATTCAACAAACCACCGAAGTAACATACCTTGGTGTCCTTTTGGATAGACGGCTCACTTGGTGTAAACACATCGAAACAAAGAGAAATCTACTGAAATTTAAAGCTAATAATCGATTGGCTTATAAACTTCCGTTCGCCACTTAAACTGGAATACAAAGTACTTTTGTACAATGCAGTTCTCAAACCAATTTGGACATATGGCTTCGAGCTACGGGCAAACGCTTGCATTAGTAATCTAGAAATAATGCAGACGGCTCAATCGAAGATACTGAGAACTATAACTGGGGCACCATGGTACATACGGAATGAAAATATTCATAAAGAGTTAAATGTACAAGCTGTTAAAGATGATATCGCCAAAGTGAAAGCAAAGTATCAGGTCAAACTTCTGGCCCATCCTAATATGCTTGCGTAATCTTTAACTTGGCACACTAGCCATACACGACTCCGGTGAAGAGACCTCCCCATCCAGCAATAATAGTTAGCGGCGTACTCTAAATAATTAATTGTAATTAATGAAATAAATATATTAGGTTAAGATTTGCTTACTTGTCCTTAGTCTCCAAGAGAGAAGATTCAATAAACAAAATACTGTAACAAAAAAATAACACAAATTTCTTCGCATTCAATGACAAGAGTCTTTTTTTGTGTGAGTGTCAAATTATGCTGTATCTTACGAGAGAAATTCTTCCTGAAAGCTTTCTGTTCATGCAATGTTGAATGTATCTATCCCTCTAATGCGAAACAGTGACTCTATCTCATGGTATATCATATGACGATATTGCAATAGCCAATCCCGCACAGCATCCCTTTTTCCGGTAGAGCAACCGTTTTTGGACGACCTTCACTAGATTCGTTCTACAGGAAATTCACTACTCCGTACACTACTGAATTCGTTTTACCGGTCCTTCACAGTGGCAAAAGTTGAACTAAGTTGATCGAGTCAAATATTGTAGAAAATAATGCCATGAAAATTTGCAAATAACACAAATAAGAAATTTTCGTTTATCGTTAAATGATATAAAACGCGATCGTAAAGAAATAGTTATAAGCATAATCTGGCCAAAAAATGCCAAATTTTAAACGGCAGTGGCCATTTTGACCTGCTTATACCTTTAATATCTACGGACATAAAATCAGCCCACGCATTCTAATTTCCTTTTGCTCGACTTCTTTTCGTGGAGTTGAGTTTGTCGAAAATTCTAGTTGAAATCAACCGCACGTATAGTTTCGTACCGCCCTTTTGCGACAACTCAAATCTACTTCTATCGAACACTGTGGAACGCTTATTTGACGGACAAGCCCACCTTCTGGAAAAGATTCGGGATTCAGCGGGACCGCAGAGTTACATTTTGAGAAATTACGCATTCCTACGTTCTCTAGAAGATACGCGGACTGGTGTCAGTTAAGTGACCTGTTCCTAGGTTCAGTCAACAAGAAGAGTAGTCTTTCCAAATGCCAAAAGTTTCATTATTAGAAATCCTATCTAGGAGAAACATTGTCTCTGATTAAAAAATAAACGCATGGGAGAGGCTAGAAAATCGTTATAACAAAAAATCTCTTATTGATTGCACGTTCACTCTAAATTTTCTCTCTGTACCAACTTCAAAAAGTTCCAACATCGCTGAATTACGTAAGATAGTCCACACCGCCAAAGAGAGTATACCTGGTCTAAATGAGCTTAAATGCGACAGCCGCGATGTGTGGCTGATCCATTTCCTGCTCTTAAAACTAGACCCTGAATGCAAGGAAGCAAAGGCTACCTCCAGTGAGCCGTGAAAAACAGAAGTGATCATAAATAACCTGTTCGTCTTTCTTTTTTCCCGTTGTGATGCCCTTGAGTCTTGTCAACAATTCATGATGCACCCACTGTGCCGAATAGACGTCGTGTATATTGTTACGGGCAACCCAGACTTTAAAAGCTCTGCTCGTTGTGGATCGTCGCACGTTTGCAAAGAATGGTCATTTGTGTTGCAATCATCAAGTACAAAATTTTAATTCCACAAACATGTGGTATCTTTGCAAGTCGAGGCGACACACTCTTGTCCAACCAGAGAAGATACGCTCAGTCCCGGTTTCTACTGTCAATACATCTGCTGACCGAAACTTACACTCGTATAAACTCTCTGCTGATGCTGATACTGCGTGATCAGCCATCATAAATTGGAGAGTGGATTCGTGGCCAGTAGTCATGCCACATTGCCAACGATTTTAGCCAATATAGTCGAATCCTGGGGCAACGATATTGGATACTGGTTTAACTATAACGATGGTCGCCGAGTCGTTTGTGCAACGGATCGGATTGCCGCGCACGCATGTTCATATCAGTGGTTGATCTCTGAATATTAGTACGTTAACTTCATCGATTCCAGCACAGAAGATCCAATCGAACGTTCCGATCTACCCTTAGCTGACACTACATTTGGTGAACCAGGCGAAAACGACGTGATTTTAGGATCTGATCAACTTTGGAACGGCTACACGGGACAACGCAAAGAGTTTGGCCTAGAGTATCCTCTTGCACTTCATGCTAATTTTGGTTGGGTCATTACAGGCAGCTACCATCGCTGTAGTGTAGTGTAGGATTATGCTCCGCTGATGGGGTGTACATTGCCACACGCCTTAAGTCGCTTCGCTTCTCTCGAACGGAAATAACCTACAACGAGAAGACATGCAGTTGATTTCTTCTGCTACAATAGACGAGGATGATCCCGGCATTCATAATTATTTAGCCCATCACGCAGTTTTCAAGCCAGATTGCACCACCATACCGCGACTCGAATTGAATGCAACCCATCTCCTTTTCCAAATTTATGTCTCTGGTCAAGCAGTCACTAACAATTCCTATCTGCATTATTTCGTGTTGATCTGATTCCGAAATTGTACTGCACTGGCTGTCATCACCCCCTCGGACTTGGAACACTTATGTTTGGAACCTCACTGCTAAGATTCTGGAAGCTTGTCCACGTAGCTGTTCGCAACAGATTGGCACCGGTGACAATCCCGAGGACTGCGCATCCCGCGGACTACTGCCGAGAGACCTCGTAGATCATCAATTGTTATGGAATGGACCTCCGTGGCTTCCAAATCACGTTCAACTTGGCTACTTGCCAAAGCAAAGTTGGCACTGTCCACTGAAGAAGCTGCGCGCATGACAGTAAAGGTCAAGTATTAATTTTCGATGAAGGAAATTATCTTTTATGTATGAACAAAAAAGCTTCCTCTTGGTAACATCTCTTGCGGACACGTTACTACTGCTTTTGCTTAGCACATTATCTTTGTAAGAACCGCCTGTCATCGTTTTTATCGTCATAGGAGCTTCAACATGCACGATCTATGTTCATTTAACATGTTCAGATGGAGTTCATCGAAGTGGAATACAAACAGCTGAGCACGGACCACTTTCGCATAAATCCAAGCTGATTCGCTACACGCCCTTTGTTAAAGGATTGGAGAGACATCAGCAGGTCGGACACCAAAGATTGGCAAAGCTTGGTTAGCTACCTTTGTATGTCTCACCACCAAAAAAATTCATATCGAGGTCGTCAGCAATTTGACGACTTCCGCATTCATCGCCGCTTTCAAACGATTTTGGTATTGACGTGGCCCTATATACAATTTTTCATCAGACAATGATTAGTACAATTAACGGAAATGCAGCGGACAGCTGTATCGCAAAATCAGGATGAGGACATTTGGAGTTTCCTGTAGAGTCAAGAAATCAGCTGGCCTTTTATTTCGCCATCTCTCCCGCATTTTGGAAGCATTTGGTAGACTGGCGTACGATCGATCACGTACGATCTACTCGTTAAATATTAAAGTGCGAGCAATACAGAAGAATATTTTTCTTAGTTTAAAACAATCAACAAAGAGAAGCATGTACTACTTTCCCTTATACAACGCTTAACCATATATTGTTGTATTGTTCTTACCGAAAGCCTGAACCAGAGCAAAGCTTGATTTTTCATGTCGCAAGCCCGACTTAAAACCAGAGCAAAGCTTTATGAATACAACAAAGCTGGGCTTGTTGCTAAGCACAAAGTGTAGCCAAAAAAATGTGCAGCTTCATTAATGTAACATGTTTGTTACTGTAAAGTTTTATCTGTTTGATCGCTGGTGTTATTTTAAGCGACTGATTTGCGCGTTCGTTTAAATTTTCTAGTATTTTGAAGTGAAGTGAACCCAGAAGATGCTGAATCTATCAAGCTGGAAAAAGAGCTGGTAGAAAATCCCCAACTATATCGGAATTTTAAATAAATAAAATCGAATTTCAAGAGAGTTGCCGAAATAATAATATCCTTTTAAGCGAAGGGCTACCATTAGAATGGTTTTGGAATGGATTTAAAAAAGAAATTTGAAGAAATCCAGATTTAAAGATCATTTCAAAAAAAATATCGTATCATTACTCAATGCTGAAGATTTGTCTGCAATTGAACCCGTCCCAAATAAAAATATAATTAAATATACATTTGCCCCGATTACTTCCTGTGACGTTGAAAGAAGCTTTTCCGCGTACAAAATTATGTTCGGAGAGAAGCGTCAGACTCTTAATTAATAATTTAGAGATAATTATGATTATTTATTGCAATAAAAATTATTTTGAATAACTTTTAAACCTATATAATATGGTATGTATTAAGTATCATTTTCTCTAGTTCAATAACAGACAATAGTTAATAAAATTTCAATACGTATACCACCATCTAAATCGCTTTTATATTATTTTTTGATTTGATTAACATAGGAAATTTTTGCATACTTTGCATATTTTTTTCATAATTTGCATAAATGTATTATGCATATTTTGGCATATTTTATACATATGCATTTCATGCAAATATGCAAATAAGAATATGCATATCGTTTTTAACTCTACTTTGTATGAAACGAGCCATCAAAATTTTTCTATCTTAACTCTTCAAAAATATGCAAATATGCAAAATCGAGGTCTAATATTTATTTACTTAATTACTAAAAAATCCAATACAAATCAAAAATAATGGCGCCACTTTACCTTATGACTGCGAAACGTTGCGTCGGTTTCTTTCCTACCGATCCCACTAAAATGATGCTGGTAGAGGCTGGCTTATCATCAATAGCTGATAAAGTTTACCAATCAACACTGTGACTTCTATCTTACTTAGCAACAACAAAAATTGAGCCACACTCAACAGAAAACGTACACCAAGAAATCTGGAAGGCTAAACGATCAGTGCTCCATCTTCTCTGCGGAAGCTTACGCTATCCTACAGGCAGTGATGGGTGCATGTCATAACGCCCGGTGTCATAACGCCCACGGGCGTTATGTCACTTTTTTGTGGGCGTTATAACACCAAAAATTTCTGTCTTATTTTCGGATAAACAATTGAATATGCAGTTTATCCTTTTCTTTTAAAGTTTTTTTCGTTCACATTGGATATTTACATTATTAATTAGCTTTTTTATTAATTGGGGAGAAGCATGGTTGTGGTTGCACTCGTGACTCATTTGAGTGCTCAGGCCAGTATTGGACATGGCCACGGATACACTACAGTCTTTTATCTAGCAAATATAACGCGAAATATTGGTTAACGCCTTCTTAATCTTAAACAATTTTTGCTGGGTTGTTAGAAGCAACAACTTCGAATTTTTTTTGGAAAGCCAGCCAATATCCTATATTTATAGCAAGCTTCCATTTCGAGTGCACTTTGTTTTAAGATCAATGACAAACAAATTCTGGACGTTGAGCAAGGCTTAATGTCGAAAATGAACTGTGACTCCATTTAACTGTCGGCGGCCAATGCTTAGTGGATGAAAATTATGCAGGAAATGTTATTGAAAATAATGGATCGAAGTGTGGTTCAATCAGAAAAATTGTCACGCATTTCAAAGCAGATGAAAGGTAGAACATAAATTCCACTCGGAAAACTCTAAAGCAGTTGAGCACCTTAAACGGATTAAAAAAGTAGTAAATCGTTACCGTCAATTGGAAAAAGGGGGATCTTGTGATCGCAACATCTGCACCTGCTGCTGCTAGCTATGAGGGCCCAACAAAATTTGGCATTTTTATGACTCAATTTAAAAAGTCAGCGAGGTGCTGCAAACAAACATGCAGATAAATCGAATTATTAAATTCTTAAGCACATTAATTTCATGGAAAACGATTTTAGCGACCATTTTGAAAAACTATGGGAAGTCTTCAAGCGGATTGAGACAGCAGGACTACATATAGGATTATACTGCATATCTATCGATAACTATCGTTGCTGATGGTCGCGTCTTTACTTTGCTCCGCCTGACAATTATTTTTTTCGGTGATTTAAGAAGAGTAATTGCATTCTAAAAACGTTTATTGTGTTTGTAACTGATCGTGCATTCCGTTTGCTACATGTCCATAACCAGTACTGTGTAGTTATTCCCAATTTTTAATCCAATTTGTGCTTTCTTACCTACCCCGTCATTCTTAGTCAGCTGCATTCTTAGCTGCATTGTAGTTGTTCGTTTTGTATTTGTGTTTTGGCGACGGCCGTTTGTTCGTTGTTGTTGTTGTTTTGATCTGCATTATTGTTTGTGCTACTTGATCAGTATTGTTTCGACTTAAAGTCATCGTCAAAGCAATTTCCTCGAATCTTCTCATACCTTTTTCATATTTCTTTTTTCTCCTTTTTTCACAATGAGTACTTCCTGTGCTAAACGCTGCCTCTCGGCTGCCACACGGCAAACATTCACCTTCTGCTGGTTGTGTGATAACATGGCACACACTGTTGCCCCGACTTTGGCCAAATTGGAGGACGCGTAGTTGACCTCATAAAGACTCGCTGCGGTCTCAACTGGACCTGTTGGGACTGCAGAGCTATTGAGAACGACATGCGGGTTTTTATGAGACAGACTCATACTGAATTCGCTGCGCTCAACTCCGGATTCAAAATGCTACAGGATAAGTTTCTAGCGATGGAGTCTCATTTCAAAAACCTTAAAAGGTTGACTGAGTCGCCAAAGCGAAAGAAGGTTAACAATTATTTGCCAAACTGTAATCCGGTCGTTTCACTTTCAGTCCCGGGATCACCTGCAGCCCAATCTCGATCACCATCACTTATAAATTTTGATGCAATGGATCTTTGTTCTGATGGTACCATAGCACCGATTGCGACTGCGGCCTCATCTGCAGCCGTCGAGCCGTCGAGGAAGCCGTCGCAAGCGCTTCAGCGGCCCTATTTGAAGCCGCTAACGCTGCTGTCCGGAGGGATGTTGAGGCTCCTTTAACCTCAACTCCCATAACTACTTTTCCAACTAACACCTCTACGTCCACTGTTCCCGTCTCAACGAATAATTCTGTGACCCCTCCATCTGTTCTTACTGCGGTTGCTCCTCTAAAATCTATTTTCGTCTCTCGACTAATGGCATCGGCCACGGAGGTTATGGTCCGAAACTTCATACTGTATAAACTAAACATAGATAGTTCTGCGGGTCTTGTAGTTACCAAATTTACCTTCAAGGTCAAGCGAAACATCTCCTCTTTTAAAATTCTCGTCCCGGATAAGCATGTCCATAGTTTGCTTGACCCCTCTTTCTGGCCGGTGCATACGATTTGTCACCTGTTTACAAATCGTCTCACTAGCCCTCAACATGGAGTTGGTATTCTTCCAACTCCATCTCCGTCTGCTACACCTTCTGTAGCAAAAAACTAGTTACTCCTAGTACAGTAAAGATTGCCTATCAGAATGTTCGTGGTTTGGGCAGCAAGCTCTACAAGTTACATACTGATAGTGCAACTTTTGAGGCCGATATTATCGCTTTCTCCGAAACCTGGCTTCACTCCTCAATCTCTGATTCCGAGATTCTTATAGACAAATTTAATATATATAGATCGGATCGTCCATGTCGTGGTGGCGGTGTCTTGATTGCTGCCCGTTCTGATATAACATCCCAACTCTTTTCTGTCGAAGCTCATAACAATATTGAAATAATAGTAGTTAAACTTCGACTCTCCTCGATAAATCAATATATATCGTGCTCTTACATACCACCGTCCTCTGAATTTTCAACCTACATGCTTCACGCAGCCCATTTTCAAACTTGTTCGTTCCAACTTAATGAGTCCGATTGTCTAATCGTCCTTGGAGATTTTAATCTTCCAAATATTTCCTGGTCTCCTTCCGAAGACTCTAACCAGATGTTCCCATTCATGCAGCACGATTTCGTTGATTCTCTGTCCGACTCATCATCGGGTCAGGTAAACGGCATATGCAATAGCATAGGTAGAATTTAAGACCTCGTCTTTACTACCGACTCAACGAACACTCTAGTCTACAGAGGATCCCCTCTATCTTTTCCCGAAGACCTTTACCATCCCACCCTGGAAATTGATGTCCAGCTGCCTTCTTCTGGTCCCATCAAATCCTGCATAAAGCTCTCGGCTATATTTTGTTTCAAGAGGGCTGATTTTATCTCTTTGAATAGCGAACTTTCTCAGATCAGTTGGTCATTCCTCGACGACTTTCATGAGATCGAGCCCACTAACGCATTCTACAGCACTGTTTTATCCATCTTTCCTTCCTTTTTATACCCGATACTCAAAATGAGTATTGGGGTATATTAGATTTTTGGTAAAAGTGGATGTGTGTAACGTCCAGAAGGAAGCGTTTCCGACCCCATAAAGTATATATATTCTTGATCAGCATCAATAGCCGAGTCTATGTCTGTCTGTCTGTCTGTCCGCCTGTCCGTCTGTCCGTCCCTATCAGCGCCTAGTGCTCAAAGACTATAAGAGCTAGAGCAACGACATTTTGTATCCAGACTTCTGTGATATGTCACTGTTACAAGTGTATTTCAAAACTTCGCCCCGCCCACTTCCGCCCCCACAAAGGACGAAAATCTGTGGCATCCACAATTTTAAAGATACGAGAAAATTAAAAACGCAGAATCGTAGAGAATGAGTTTATCTTCTGGACTGCAGAATCTGAATTGGATCGTAGCATTATTATAGCCAGTATGAAGAAAACAATTTCATTTTTTCTCGCCCTGTCTCTCTCTAACACACACGTATCATAGCCGGCTTTGCCTATTGCTAAATATGAGTTCCTAGATCTCAGAGACTATAAAAGCTAGAGCAATTTGGTATCCACACTCCTGAAATATCGGACCTTGACGAGTTTGTTTCAAAATCTCGCCACACCCCCTTCCGGCCCCGCAAAGGACGAAAATCTGGAGCATCCACAGATCTCAGAGACTATTAGACCTGACTGTCGAGCTCTCACTGCTACAAAACTATTTGTAATCTTTCACTGCAGAACTCACTGTTACAAGTGTATTTATTTTTGCTCAGAGAGCTCACTGCTACAAGTGTGTTTCAAAATTTCGCCCCACCCCCTTCCGCAGCCATAAACAACGAAAATCTGTGGCAACCACAATTTTGAAGATAGGAGAAAATTAAAAACGCACAATTATAGAGAATGGCCATATCTACCAGATTGCCGAATCTTGCCGAATCCGAATAAGATCGGATTATTATTATAGCCAAAAGTAACAAATCAATTTGCAGTGGCTACGCAGCGCTCGTCGACACGTTCTGACTGATTTTCTGTCTCTCTCGCACGCACTCTTTGTCGTTAAATGAACCCATACTGACTATGTATCGGGTATAAATGTAGAGTTGCGGTCGCAGCAGCAACTCACAACGTTCCCCCTCGTTTCCATTAGATTCCCTCCCAGAAATCTTTCTGGCCCTATTTGATTCACTCCACGGCTAAAACCCTAAGGAATATAAAATCTCGTTTATTTAAGAAGTTTAAACTCTCTGGTTCGCATTCAGATTCTTCTAAGTACTCGATTGCAAAACAATTGCTATTAAAATGACATGGCTAAATGCAAGCTTAACTTTAAACGAGATCCTAAACAATTCTTTCAGTTTGTTAACTCTAAACGTAATTCCTCACAATATCCCTCTTCTTTACACTTAAATGGTACTTATGCAGCTAACAATTCTGATATTGCTAACCTATTTGCTTCATTTTTTCAACTTTGCTACTCTGCTCCTTCCACTAACCTGCTCTTTATTCTCGCTACACCTAACAACTTTCGTGCCGCGCACTCATATCCTATCCCTTTAAATAGTTCAAGGTGTATCCATCCCTCTTTATTGATTATGATGGCATACATAATTCCTATTCATAAAAAGGGGTCTAAATCAGATGTTTCAAACTACCGTTGTATCTCCAATTTATCTGCCATTCCTAAAATCTGCGAAAAAATTATTACTTCTCAGCTCCAACACTTTTGTAGTTCCCTGTTTTCAGAATCACAGCACGGATTTGTAAAACGTCGCTCAGTTTTCGTCTAACCTCCTTGAATTTTCCACCTATGTAACGCCGCATTTGCAAAACAATGTCGAACTGATGTAGTTTATACTGATTTTAGTAAAGCTCAACTCAGTTAACCACAATCTTCTTATCCACAAGCTATCTCTACTAGGACTTCCGAATAAAATTCTTCTCTGGACTAATGCGTACCTTTGCAATCGTTCTCAGCGTGTCTGCTTCAACTCTTCTCTTTTTAAGCCTGTTTTTGTTTTTTCGGGTGGGCCTCAAGGTAGCCATCTTGGTCCCAAACCATTCAAAGCTCATTCCAACTGTAAATTTGCCTCGCTCACAGCGCATTCGTTTTTAGACCATTTATGGTGGACTTACCCCATGCCATGCCCTATGACCCATGCCCCTGCGGATTGGATACGAGTCCAATCTCGGGATTGTTGTAGCTTAAGTCCAGCTGTGACTGAGAACCAGTTTAACTGGTTGGTTTTGGTTTGTTCACGTTTCGAATTCAATTCAATCGATATATCATTAGTAAAAATCAACGTAAATCAGCGTAAATCAACGTAAATATAGCTTAATATAGACTCTGACTCTGATACATACATATACATAGTGTACTTATATACTTAAATCCCATATCCATAGATAGTTTACGTAAATTGTTTAAGTAACTTCTAAGTATACAGTTGTTACGTATCGCAGTTTCCAAAATGTAATCTTAATCCCCAATCCACCCTAGACTAGACCTATTTTATAGAGACATTTTTATACCTTTGATCATCTAAATAATCATTAGTGTAAACCATACAAATTCGTATGTAAATCCCACCACCTCTAGATACTTAAGATCCTTTATAATCGAAATTAGATATAGTTTATATATACATACATACTATATACATAGATATATACAATTTGTAATTTTGTAAATGGTAGTGCCAGGGATGGAGATGGCTAGAGATGGGTAGAGATGGGATGGGGATGCCCTCTGGCACGATCTAGCAGAGCTATCGAAAGATGAGATAGTAGATTTTCGTGTATTTAGAACATCCTATCCTCTTTATCAATGATCTTCCCCAAGTTTTAACTCATTCCCGAGTCCTAATGTATGCTGATGATGTCAAGCTATGTTTTTCCTATAGTGATCCTGTGTCCCCGTTATTTCTTCAATCGGGTCTCGATGCTCTCAATAATGGGTGTTTTATTAACGCTCTTCCCCTTAACATTTCCAAATATAACGTCATGACCTTCCATCGCAACAAGCCTTACCTTTTTGACTTCTCAATCAATAACATTTCCTTGGAACGCCTGTACAAAGTTAATGACTTGGGCATTATCTTTGTACCTAACTTATGTTTTAATTCTCATATATCCGCTATTTCGAATAAAGCCAAAGGAGTCCTTGGCTTTATCAAAAGATGGTCGAAGGAATTTTCTGACCCCTATACCACTAAACTACTCTACGTTTCTCTTGTGCGGCCTATCTTGGAATATGGTTTCTGTATCTGGTCCCCCCATTACCAAAAATATCAAGATATGCTTGAGTCCGTTCAAAAACAATTCCTTATCTTTGCCCTGCGCGGTCTTAATTGGGACCCTTCTCGTCATCCTCCTTCTTATCAGAGTCGGTTGCGTCTTATTTACTTGCACTCTCTTGAAAGCCGTAGGACTTGTCATGGAATTTTCTTTCTCCATAAACTTCTCCTAGGCGAGGTTGAATCCTCGGCCCTCATTAGCCTTATCAGTATTGCTGTCCCATCCCGCCCGACTAGGCATTACTTATGTTACCTCTCCGTCTTCCTCTCTGTCCTTCAAACTACTCCGACCATGCATCTTTCCGTAGCCTTTGCCGAGATTACAATAAATTGTTCCATCTTTTTTCCTTTGATACTTGCGCTTCCAAAGTCAAATCTTTTTTAATGAATAATTTAAGTTAACTTTCTTCAGCCTTGAATTGTGTTAGCGAACTTTCCAGTAGCAGATAATTTTATGATTTGAACAATCTTATTTCTACCCAGTTTAACTGTTCATATTTGACCTATAAACTCTAAACAATAAACGATAAACAATATTGGTTGCAAGTCTATGACGTCGGCGTTATGATCATGCATGCAGACTATAGCCGCGTTCATTGTTTTGGACGTAGTCGGAGCCAAAATACAAAAATACAAATATAAAACGGCGTAATAGTAAGTAATAAATCATAGTCCTTCACTAGAACTAAAAAATTTGACAAAAGGACCACCGACGAGAAGCCACAGGAAAATGGAAAAAAACAGCTCAGAAGCACCGGTTAGGGACCGAAGTTGCAAAATTTTGGAACCGAGGTAAGAGTTCGGCTGATTAAAGCGAAAACCAAAGGAATTCGCGATATCGATTTGGTGATCCTCCCCACAGTGAAAAAAGGTATGATCTCCGAAACAACAGACATATTCATTCAACGTAAAAATTGTGGTGTATCGCATACGAAAGATTGACAAACAAAGATCGAAATTAAAAGGTATTAACCTCGAGATACTGGCGCCTTAGCATGTAGGCGATTCGGGACTAGTTCGTGATGACCAAACTTATGCGGAGTGTAACGAATTTGGCAAATCAAGCACGCCGAGAACTGGAATGTCATGCCGGCTCTACTGGGTTAGAATTTGTTTTCACTCCAAGTTGTACCATATGTCGTACAACAACAGACGACCATTTTATGGTTGATGTAGTTAGGCCGCATTAACCGTTATAAACCCTCAGATGTCGCAGAAAATGTTGATTACTTGGATTTTTCATGAACATTTGTTATTTGTTTTCTATACATTTGTTTGTTTCTACTAGATCCATTATATCATCCCAACCTCGAGAATGAGGGTATTGTAACTAATATAATGTTTTTTGTAATTTACATTTTACTCTACTCACTTTTTTCCATTAAAAATAGATAGCCACGTTTGGTGAATAACTCCTCAGGCTTCTGTAAATGAGAAAGGGTTTTTTTATATGATACTATCAGTTTCTCTTATTTAATTACCGTCCGCTTTTCCATGTACTTGGTTTTTAGCTCAGTAACTTTTTCACGAGCTTCTTCAAAATTTTCGCGGGTCTGAAAGACAAAAATAAACATAATAAATTATTTCCAATTACTTGGTCCGATTAAGAGCTGCATTTATCAGATTTTCAGAATTGCAAAAAAAGTTCAATACAGCTATGTAGATGTAAGATTCTTAAGTTATAAGGAAAAAAGAAGCACTACCTCTGAAAAAACATTAAAAATACCAGTTTTTAAAATCACACCATGAAAAAAAACAAACCTCATTAAAAAATTTTAAAGCCATGAATCTATCAGAAAAAGTCGGATTGGTTCAAAGCGGAAATATGGTGTTGCATAGTGTTGTCAATCAACGCAAGATTGTTGTTCCGTGACTTTGCATGGAATAGTGGAATATTTTTTTTTTGAATTGAGGATCTTTGAAATCGCTCTCTCGCTCTTGGCGAATTCGCCCCGCTTTGCCACCGTAGGTTAGCAAGACTAAGCTAGTTAGCTAGCAAAGAGATTAAATTGTGAAAAAATAGAATTCATTCGTTGAAATTGAAGAAGATCGAGCGCACATATT